>PVJD01000278.1:0-279442 GCA_004026545.1 Mormoops blainvillei | reverse complement strand
AAATTTAAAAGTAGCTGATTATTGCTTCCAAAAGGTAGGTGAAATGAATTCCATTCAGTTCAATAAGTATTATTTGCCTTCCCTGTGCCAGGCACTCAAGTGTGAAATACGCACTTGATACGTGCAGTTCAGTGTCAGTAGAGCCTGGGTGTGACTTGGGGGATGGCAGGGGATGAGACCTGGGGGTGCTTGGGGGTCAGGACATAAGAGGAATTTACATTCCATTCTCATAGGCTTAGATTTTAAATGGTCGTGAAGGGGAGTGGTCCGAGGATTTGGGCAGGAAAGAGACACATGCATTTTTAATTGCTCTAGTGGCACTATAGAGACTTAGGGTAAACAGGGAGACCACTCTGGAAGCTCCTGTAAAGTCTAGTGAGGAATGATGACAGGTTTCGACTCGGGCCCTGGCAGTTGCTATGGTGGCACTGGGGAAGAATTAAGATCTACAGCCAGGACCAGACTGACAGGACTGAGGAAAGAAGGGGTCCAGGGTGACTGGCCGGCATCTGGCTAGAACAACTGGGAGAACGGTGGGGCCATCAACCAGAAAGGAACCAGGGAGAGGAGCACATCTGGGGGCAGGGAGAAGATGATGAGCTCCACTTGGGCAGGTTGCATTTGAGAGGCTGAAGGATGTCATGGCTGTGGTGCCCAGGGGCAATCGGATGAGGAGAAGTCAAGGTTAGGGATGTAGGTCATACTGTGCTCCATGTCACAGTTTCCTCTGGAGGATGGAGGCCTGGATGAAATCCTGGGGGAAGTATCTGGGAAGAAATGGCAGGCCCACCTTTCGAATCTGTAGGAGAAAGGTCTGGGGAGTAAGAGAGTCTTTGAGAAAATAAGGGCTGGCAGGAGGCACGGGATCTGATCCTAATGACATGACATATTTTCACTGAACTATCTTCAGTACAAGAGACTTGAATCTTCACATTGTTAAAACATTGGACGTTGCTGAAATCTGCTTTGCATGGCAAGTTACACTCTTCAATCTCCTTCCAAACTCTTATTTGATATCTGTTAAAAGCTCAGTATTTCTTTCAGGGATTCCACTGCATCTCAGAGTGGGTGGCAGGGGGTTCTGTACCTTATTTCCGGCTCCGCCCACTCGCAGCACATCGTCGGGGTTCATGGCAGTGACACAGTCCGTAACCAGCTTGTTGCTGTGGGATCGGGTGGTTGTGATAATGTGTTTCCCAGAAGGCACTTCTTTCAGCTGAAACCCAAAGGCACCTAACCCTAAAACGCCCCAGATTGTCCTTCCCAGAACAGCATCTGGTCCTGCCTACGGAAACAAGAGAAATGACAGCAAAGCTCAGGATACTGGGAGAAAAATGTTACCCATAAATAGAACACTTAGTTATATTAGTACCACGATTTTTAGAACATACATACATGATAATGTTATAAAGTACAAAAACATCACTGACAAAGACATTTTCCCTAAAGAATCAAGGGATTATTCTCGTTGTTTTGGTTAATAATTGGGTTTCAAAGGTACTGAAGGGAGCGTGTAGTTATTCCCTGGGGTCCCTAGGAAAGGAAACAGCATACCTAATTCCTGCTGTTGTCTGAATCATGGAGTAATCTCATGACCACACATGAAACAGCTCTTTGCAAAGGGTGTCTAAGTCCCCAGGAAATGAAACAGCACATATCGATTACCACTTTTCAATATCTGAGAAACAATGAGGATCACGTTAACATGGGAATAAGTAACGCTGATAACGCGTTTTGCTGCCATAGAGAGAACAACTGAATAGGCTGATATTGAAGAGTAGCCATGGATAATAGGGGTCAAGGTCAAAGATTTTACTGGCAACCGTGGTAGTAAAATGATGATAATGCAATCTTAGAATCTATATTTTTCTTTGCAGAGCTCAGAGAATTTTCAATCACGTTGTTATAACTATGTACCTCATACAGAAAAACATAAGCTGTATTTCATGGCAAGTAAAACTGATGCATACAATAATTAACACAAAGTCTTCAAAATGCCATTATTTAACCTAACAGACATATATTATAGACATATGGACGTATGCTTTACTGAATACTTAACACGTACCAGGCACCATACCAAGTGTGTACATGCATTATCTCATTTAATCTCCAAAACACCCCCACGAAGTAGGTGTTATCACCCTTATTTTACAAGTGAGAAAAAAGAGACTGGAATTCGAGTAGCCTGACCAAAGACTCTAGGAAGAGCTTAAGCAAACAGGCTCATCTGTGTTCAAAGCCAATGTTCCTCTTCAGGCTGGACTGCCTGTTTACTTGCCAAATGCTTTCAACACACCATCTTGTTTGTCCGACGGCGGTGCCCTGGGCGATGTGATAGTGAAGTAGGCTGTGCTGCAGGCTGGACTCCTTGGGAAGCAGGCTCTGAGGCGGGCAGGATGTTTACTGAGGAGGCTCCTGGGGCTCGACCCTCGTGGGAGGGAGAGAAGGCAGCAGGAGTGGGCAGAGGGAGAAACTGAGCTGGGGTGCAGAGCCAACAGTGGCTTCAGGCGACCCTGCGGGGAGCTCTGGGGCTAGAAGGGCCCTGCAGGCTGTCCCTAGTTGGGAAGAAATGCCAGGCCTTAGACCCCTGTAATAATCAGCTGTTGCTGGGCGAGGCAGCTCTGTACAGGGGACGCAATCCCTGGAGAAGCTGGCAGCTGGAGGCTGTCGGCCCATATCATTCCCTGCATGTGGGGCAAGAAGGGCACCGAAGAGCAAGCCCTGGGTGCTTGGTGTATGTTTGTGTGCTTCCTCTGGTCCCTCCTGAGTCTTTACTACAGGAGCAGCCCAAACCGGAAACGCACACATGGGTTCAGTGGTGGCTCCGCGCGCTCATGAGGCTTCTGATTGGTCAATGACACTAATTTCATGCTCTCAAGAAGCCTACTTGTTTAGCTTTCCAGTTATTCTGAAAAAGAAAGGAAAGCAATACGAATAGCGGACATGAGCATTCTGGCCCCCCAAAAGTCACATAAATGAATATGGAGGCAAAGAGTATGGGACCAAGGAACCTGGCATCGGGCAGGGTGGCACCAGGCAAGCCCGTGAGGCAGCCAGCAGGCTTCCGCTGTGCTCCGGAGCTCGGTTGCCCTTGTTGGCGCTCTCCTTCAAAGGCTCCACACCAACTTTCATAGGTTAATGAGGGTAATAGTCTCATCTCGCTGATGAGTTACCTAAGTCTCATAATGGTTCAGTAGCCAGCTCTGATATAAAAACAGGCTGCGTTTCTTTGCACTAAGCCACACTGTTTCTTTAAGCTGCCTACCAGCCTCAGTATCTCAACAGAGCAATACAGAATAATGCGTGAGAGCTGGACTGGGGTTTGATTCCCAGGTCTGCTATGGACAAACTGGGTGACCTCGGGTAAGTCACTTGCTTTTGTTCCCCCTTTTTTAAATCAGTGGAAAGGTTTCCTAAAAGGGTGATGGTGAGAATTAAATGAGATAGTGTAGGTGAACCCCTTAAGTCTGCTGGTATACAGTAAGCTCTTGATAAATTTTGCTATGATGATGATGATGACAGCTTAAAATTGAACATTCAGCTTTGAATACCAACAGAGCTGAGCAACTTTCTACTTGCTGCCACATATTTTAAGGCATAAGCAAGAGAGAGAAGGAAGGAAGAGGATAAAGAGAGTATACAGAAGGGACTGTGGTGGAGGGACAGGTATCGAAGGGGCGAAACAGGAGGAGGTGAACGGGCAGGGGGGCTCGACAGTGACTAGCTGGTACCACAGGTTTCCTACCTTTTTGCTACCGACTAGTGGAGCCAAAACCCTAGCTATTTTTCTCACCTTTGCTTCATGCCTGTGTTCCCTTAACTTCTGCTTTTCATTGTTCTGTGAAAAATGAATATAATTTTTCTGATTTCAGAAGAGATGGAAATTATTAACAACTTCTAAGCACTCATGTCCTTCCTTGAGAAAAGGTGTCATGCATTACAATGCTATCTATGAATTAAATGTCTCTTTAACAGTATTAACTTATATAAGTTTACACAATAGCCACAAACTTGTCTGCCTATACTACTATATAAATATTAAAATCATATTAAAAGAATTAATGGGTACTTAATATGATGCATATACTTCCCAATAAAGCATAAACGGTTTTGCTAAATAATCCTAAGATGCACAAGACCATAAATAAAAAGTTATTATAATACAAAAGCAGAATAAAACAAACTTATCTTAGAAGAGATTAATCCTGCTCTTAAGTGAAACTGGAAATTCAGAAATAACAGTCCCCACTCTGGTTATTTCTCCAAAGTTCTATCAAGGTCATACTAATGTAGATACCATAATTTCCTTTAAAGTTTAATGTGATTTAATGACAGATTCCTGCTTTGGAATTACATTAAGCTCTTGTTTCTAAGGAAGACAACTGGTTGGGAATATAGTAGAAAATCAAAGGAGAATAGAAAGAAAAATAAGAAAAAAGAGAGCAAAAGCATATTTAGTTCTGTTATCAATGCTGACCATAATTTAGGCACTATGTAGTGTTACCTGGAAAACAACATGGCTAGCATGTTTCTTGACTGAAATGGTTCATTTCTTCAATGTGCTTGAAGAGCCACCTGTAAATCAGGTGCCTCAATGACCAGACTAATCAAGAACCACATTAGTAATTCCCAAACTTCTGCAAAAGAATACATGTGATACCCTCAGTGTATTATATACACATCCTGGGATCAATGCCCCCAGAAGTGCTGACTCAATGGGTCTGGGGTCCGACATGGGAATTCCTATCTTGAAAAGATGAATGCACGTGCAACCAAGTTAGAAACCACTAGGATAGATTATATCAGGAATCATATAACACTGTAATTACTTATCTAATAAAATACGTTTGTGTCGCCCCCCCTTCACCTCCCTGCAGTGGGGGCTGCCATTTCTAGGCACCATCTCCTTGCCTCAGCCGAGCTCCCCATATCCACGTGGGAAAGCAGGAGAGCCCAGCCGGGCACACAGGGAGGCCTCCGTCCTCACTGGTTAGTGGCCAGAGCCAGTGTTCCTGACACCTGGACCTCCATGGCCTGCTGGAGTGGCCTCAGGTCCAGGCGTGTGGCTTCCCATACAAGAAGTGATTCAAGAGGGAAAGAAACGTGAGCAGGTGCCACTGAGGTTCTGAGATGCCGGAACAGGGCTTAATTGTTGCAACATCAGGAATTGGGAGACGGAATCTAAAGATAATATGGAGGAAAACTGGGGAGGCTCCAAGAAGTCTCCACTAACAGGGGACGACTCCTCAGAGAGCGTGGCCGTGCCGAAGGATTGGTGCAGGAGCCCTGAAAACACTGCCCTCCACCCCAAACCACCGGCTGCCTTTGCTGGAGAGTGGGATTGTTTAGTTCCTCTCTGTTTGCACAGAAAGCTCCCTTTCAAACTCCCTCAACACCATCATCTCTTCTGCCTCAGGAAGAGGGGTTGGGTTTTCTTCCTGACTCCTCATCTGGCTGCCTCTGGAAATAAACTATTTCCTTGTTGCATTAAAAAAAAATTGTGTCAATTATAGCAATACCTGGTAGTTGTAATACGGCTGGTTAATAACTCCCGCTATGGCTTTCCCTTGATAAGCAATTCCAATAAGAACTGTAACATTGTCGAGAAGACCTATAAAGAAGAAATGAGTATCAATTATAACTTTTTCACATTATGACTCATCAACACATAAATTGCTCCAAGTTATTTTTGCACTGAAGGTAAGGAATCGGTAATGATTCATCCATGATCAATCCAACTTCTGGCAAAATGTGCAAATTTTAAGAGAGCTGGCCAGAGACAGAAGAAGTCTATAGCCACTTAACTGAATTGATACACACGGTCTCATGGGTACACTTTGAAAAGTGATGAAATAAGCAGGACATGACGCCAAAGCCACTATCATTAGATCCCTTTGTGCCCCCTCTGCCACCAGCCAACTCACTCCTGCCCGCTCACTCTCCATTCTACGATCACTCTCCACACTTGCATTTTAAGCCTCTAGCAAGGGTGTCCAACCTTTTGGCATCTCTGGGCCACACTGGAAGAATTGTCTTGGGCCACACATTAAGTACATCATGACATGTAATCACAAAAAAAATCTCATCATGTTTTAAGTAAATTTATAGTTTTGTGTTGGGCCACACTCACAGCCACCCTGAGCCGCACGTGGCTCGTGGAACCACGCGTTGGAAATCCTCACAAGGAAAGTTTCTCAAAGTGGGGTCCAGAGACCATCAAGCAGCATTAGACAGAGCTGGCCTCATTTGTATAATGCAGGCTCTCAGGCTCCTTCCCAGCGCCAGGGAATCAAACGCGCTGGAGGAGGGGGAGTGGAGACCTAGACAAGGTGAGCAGGTGCCCTACGTCCGCTAAAGCTGTCTAGAGCTTCGCCGTTCCTCAGTGCAGATGTTTTCATACATGCACACTCCACGTGACCCACTCACTACAGATGTGTCTCGTCCAAGGACAGAGAAGAGTTTTCTCTAGTAATACGAGAAATGTTCTTTTTTCAAGCTGAGAACCAACATAAGAAAAACACAGGTAGATCAAACTCAAAGCTTACATACTATGCTCCTAATACCTAAAACTCTGGCTCTCAGTCTGGTCTTTCTTACTCTAATGAGGCTCATTTTATTTTAATCTGCTGCTTTCTTATTTTTCTCATATTCTGTACTTTCAGAAGAGACAAATACTGCACTGTGTTTCCAAACTCATCTTTAAAGGTAAGGCCGTGGAGAGAGAAAGCAGGTCACAGGGGCCAGTGAGTGGGAGGGGCAAGGGCAGTGCAGCTGTGCTTCTCATCCGGGTTCTGCCCCAACAGAGCTGGGGTTCGGTCTGGTGACACTGGGGTAATGTCAGTTACTGTCACGTTGGGGACCTTAGAACTGCGGGGCTGGCAGATTGTGTGTGGGGAGGTGAATTTTCTCCCTGTGTCTGGACGATCGCTGATGTGTAACAACAGGGAGCTGGGATGTACACCAACGCAGCTTTAGGGTCCAGGCATGAAACATCCTATCAGCTTTTCCTACAACATGTGAAATGTTAAGTGTCTACTCTCAAGGTCACACACTAGTCCTACAGCTTCAAGTGCAAATACAAGAGATACCAACCCTCAGTATATTCCTTGGTACCATCCAGAGGGTCAACCCAGACCACAAGCTAAAGAAAAAAAAAGGAAATATCCAAGTTAAGCATACAATATGTAAAAAATAGATTTAAATACACTAACTGTAACTGCCCTTTCTTTCATTTTTGAAATTATGGCTGGCTTATGCCAATGTCATTAGTTTTGTGACAAAAAAAATTAAAAAATTAAAACCTCACTGTTTTGTAATCATGGAAAAAGTCCCCCGAAATTGGAGAAAAGTATGATTTCAGATTTTAAAAACGAACTGCTTAAGTGATAAAAATGAATCGTCGGCTAAACACAAACCACAATGCCATGAACACCCTGAGCTCTGGATGGTGACACTGGGAAAAATTCGAGTGGCACCAAAATGTTTTGAACAATGTGTGGTTGTTACTCATTTTATATGTAAATGCTGATTTAATGTAAGGTCACCATTTATATATGGCAAATAAAAATAAACGGTTTCTGTAACTGACAGTAGACTAAAAAAGAAGTTCCTCCTGCTTGGGACTTTTAACCTGATTCAGGACAGGCGGCCATAAGTCACCAGATTACAACACTTGATGTGACTTTGTCAGTAAAGGCATACACTTTGGAAGAAAGACACCTGTCTTGTTTTCTTTATATCCTTCATACCCCAGAGTGAAGTGCCTTTACCCCTAGCAAGTATTCCATGAATGTGTATTAAACAGATTAAAATTAAAAAATTAAAGGAGTATGATAGTTATCTGAAGTCACAGATTTAATTTAAGAAACTAGAAAAAGTGAGTTGATTTTCATGGCCTTCCAAAAACTATGTTAGCGATCTCTTTCATCTCCTTCCAGCCCCAATTGCCAATGAAATGCTTTACTACCAAATCTACTAAACAACAAATTAGATTTTCACCCTAAAAGCATTTTGAATAACAGCTTTAGAGTAGAGAAGACACCAACAGCAGGAGAAACCGAACTCTAAATTAACAGGTCCTACATTCCATATGGCTGCCTGATACTCTACGTTGGCTCTCAAAGTTTTCAAGTTCCTGGTTGCCTCTATTTTATAACTAGCAACTTTTCACCATTATTTCCTTCACTATGGCAAAAAAAAGCACCCCAAACAAACAGAATAAGACAGAGTTAAGGAAACACATGGATCATACATCTTCCTCTTTGACGGTGCTGTACTGTGATGGGCACGGTTGCCTGAGTATTTCTTCCCACTGACCGTCCTCAATTAGCTCTTGATCCACGTCTCCGCAAGGCAGGTCCTACAGCAGAGACCACGGTTACTGATGCTACTGAATGTTTACAGAGCACCTGTGTCACTAAAAAAGGGATGCAGCATTGCAGTTTTCACTAGTCCTACCATTTATGTTTAGGGCTTTAAAGCAAACCGAATAAAATTGCAGACACAATGAGATATGGCTCATCGAAAGTGGTTACAGAGTCCCAACTCCATTAGCCCAAACAGTTTAGAAAGAAAGGAATTTTTCGGTACTACAAACTTTTCAAAATATGTGGTTCTGACATCAGGTACTTCTCTCTCAATTACATGACATGTCACCCTCACGGTGTGACCATCTTTGAATTAGTGTGTAAGTAAGCCTAATAAAAAAAACACACAGAAACAAAATACATTTTATTCTAAAGTTCTAGAACTCTGCCCATCTTAAGTTTGTATTCTGAATATTATCACAGTAACCACATCTTCGATGGTCAAGAACTGAGACATCTGGCCTAGAAATGGACCAAAATATTTCATAATCAGACACTTCCTTCGAGTCCAAGGAATATACTTCTTTTTGCATTAAAATACTGGATACAAGGCTCAAAATCATAACAGTGGTATGTAAATCATTAAAGTGGCAATTATACATCCATGCGGTAAAGAGACATTTAAAAAATACTGCAACGGGTCACCCACAAGCCTCACCTCTTCCCCTATGATGGTCAGTTTGGGGAATTTCCGGGCCAGCGAGGAGCATATGCTCAGCTGTGCCAGTCGGTCGGCTTTGGTCTGCAGGTCTGTCGCACAAGTCTGCAGTGAAGAAGGCAAACATTAGCAGAGCTGATAGGCAATGTCGCTCCCTGATCCCTGAGGCAGGAGGGTGCCTGTCATTTGAATTACACTGTCTGTTTTTAGACTCAGGGAACTTAATACCAAATGAGTCAACTACTTTCTTGGCTTGGTTTTTCTCATGGGATTTTCACTGGTAAAAGTTTGGAAAGGAGATTTTCTATTGTCAGAATATTTTCTCCCCAGTTCAGGAAGTCCTTTCATAAGCTCTCTCGATCACTCTTTTGCTTAAACAGATTAAGAGATAGGAAATTCATACCTTATTGGAGGCAGTCAAAGCTAAAAAACTGTTATCTTTAGTTATTTGAAAGATATTCCTTATAGGGATTCCTCTATAACTTTCACTCAATAATCCTAACCCTACTAGCTCAAGTGGTCTTCAGGGCAATTCCCTGGTGTTTTCCTACCTCTGAAACATAAAAACGAACAACTGTAATATTTAACATATAGCTCGCCTATGGCACTCACTCAATCCATGTATCAGCTAGTCATGCTAGTGAAAGCCAGTGAAAATCTTGGAAGCGACAGTCCTAACCTCCTTTGTCAGTTTGCTTTCAGAGAACTGTGACATGTTATAACGCACATATGCCTTGTTAGGTAAATTTACAGATAATATGAACTGAAATAGTGGATTTTTTTTTATAATGCTTTGCAATGAGATAAGGAATGATCATGAAAATCAGCTCTTTAAGCAGGAAAACACTGAAGTTTGCTGCTTGTCTCAGTGCAAAGTACTACTCTGCTAGAATGTGGTGCCACACAGACAGAGAGTTAAACATCCGGGAACAAAATAAAGCTGGTACGAAAGTAGATGAGATTTCCAGTACCTTCTCCACGATACCCAGGTCTCCTTCAGCAATAACTCGTCTGACTATTGTTCCAGCCTTTTGAGCAATAGAATAGGCCGAGGCCACCAACCGCATCAACACCGTGGGACCGGAAGCCATGATAAGCCCTAAAGGGAAATGGTGAGAAAGGTTTTGTTACCTTCAAAGCCAACTATTGGTTTCACTTACTTGAATTCAATTCAACACAAAGTTATCCTGTGCTTACGGGGGACTACCCCAACTAATGATATAGATTCTTAAAGGAGACTACGAAAAACCTCCATTTCAGTACCAGCTATCTCAATAAATTCCGTGGTTTTATTTCTCTGCAGATGGGGCATTCTGACGAGTGCGGGAAACTGGCCCAGGCCTGTGGGCAGCGTGCAAACGTTTTACGTGTGAGGCGTGTAATGTGCAAAGACTGGAAGGTGTTTCGGGGGCAGAAAATGGGTAACATCTGCCTTGAAGAGCTAATGTTCTGGGGGTTTGGGGTAAAACATCAAACCCTGATGTCTCTAAACTGCTAAGTGCCAAGAGGTATGAATAGCATAAGGGATGCAGGTATATGTGTGGAATAATTACAAAGAGGAGGGGTTGCATTTGATTACAGGTAGTTTCCGAAAATCAAGGAATAGTCCGTCAGAGTTCAATAAAATTCAATCTGCTGATTACTTACTACCGTCCCCATCAGCAGCCCCATAGGAAGAACAAGTATGATAACTAAATGGAGCAAGGACCCATCAAGAAGAAAAGTAACGAATGTCAGAGTAGTCCCTGGCCTCAGTAAAAAAAAAAACACGGAGGCAACAGTCTTTAGGATCAAATATGTTCATCTTTGAAAATACAAATTCAAATCCTGCCATTTCAGTGACCGTTGTGATGCTGGGACGCACCCCCAGGTTCCCTTTGGGACTGAAGGACCTATTTTCTCAGCTGCTGAGCGTTCTCAGTGCGTGACCCTTAGCTGCCACCTTTCTAGGGGCAAATTTTTCTGCCGCGAAGAGCCACATTACCTGAACCTGGTCAACAAAGGGATGTAAGGGCCTCTCTCTGCTCCCACTGGGCTGCAGTCCCTACTCTGATGGGCCATCCTAGCTTCCAAATGCCCCGTGTAGTCAGCTAAGGCCTTAGGGGAGCCTGTACCATGGCCCAAGGCCTCCCCCTCGCCCTGCCCATCCCTACCTCCTTCCCTTCCCCTCCACAAGTGGTCCCAAGCACGCTCCTCAGTACACCTCCTATGCCTGATCTCTGTTTCGAATACTTATGGGGAACAACCAATGACAAAAAGTCTCCCCACTCTATTCAAATCAAGTAAACGTTATTTCAGCGCAAGAAGGGAACACAACACAGACATTATAGACCTCAATTCAGCAACAGTCACGACTCAACCACCAATTTCTGACTGCATATTTGCTCTGATGTGCCTTTTAGCCTCTTCACATCTTTTCACTGTCATCCACATTCTCTTCACAGGGATGGTGAACATCAATGAGACACTAAACAAGGCAAGCGTTTGAAACCCTTCAGAAGGAAGACAATTAAAACTGAAATGCAAACTCAAAGGTAATGAACACACACTGTGACCCAGAGCTGTCTAGAATTAAGATGGAAATCAAGGGGGTTGCAATGTATTTGGATTGTTTATCTTATTCCATCATAATCAGGCTGTATTCGTTTTCTCGACATACTAGGTGTTTCACGGGGAAAAACGAGTTATGATAATTACTGTTTCAGAAACACCTCAGATAGAAAACGGAAGGCCTTACCTCCAGTCCCTCCTCTCCACAACCAGCCATATATCTGACTCATTCTGTACTGGGAAAAGTAGTCTTCGGGCAACTATTCTGTACTATCCCTATGTCCTGACCACCGAGGCTCTTCACAGTGCTGGTATGCACACTGAGCCCCGACCTTCTATAAGACAGCATTTGTGAAAGGCAGATCAGTTTCTCTTACTGGATGGCGTTGTTCTGTTCACAGGTATCATTTACCTTTGAGCCGGCTGAGCAAGCATTACAATTTTGTCAGGCTTCATATACGACTAAACCACTTCCCTTTACGTTTGTCAAGGCCACAGTATTTTCTCCCAAAGAAAAACTTTTAGGCTTTGTCTTTCTACTACATCCTTCATAAAACGTATGCTCTATTGATGAACGACCACTTAAAGGTAACATCAGTTTTATGGGAACACAAAAACTGAGGTTTGGTGCAAAGCACATGATTTACAAAGAGGTCCTAGAAATCACTTCGAGTTGGCGAAAAGGAAAGCTTTTCTACCATTTTCTCTGAAGTATTTCTTTGCCAAACTGAATCAGTAATAAAATACTACAGTCCCCTAGCCCCGCTGTTTTTCTTAACATATGTTTTAAACAAATGAATACAATTTTGGCTCTCTGTATAAAGAAAATGTAGCTAATTCCATGATCAAAACACCAAATCTGCAAAAGAGGTTCCCATTTGCCTTTTTGTGACCCTTCCCAGACCCAAACGAGAAGTACCTGTGGCGGGTACAGGAGGATATGGAACAAGGCCAAAGAGTCACCTGAAAGTTCACTTCCTTATAGCAGTTCAGATTCCACTCGCTGTACTTCCTTCTCTACCACTTTTACATCTCTGGGTCCTAAAACACCACCTCTTGCTGACCTGGCTCAAAGGTAAGTGATACCTGCGAAGAGTTAGAACACCACCCTACAGTGAGGGGAAACTGACCTGCCTTCTGCAAGCTTTCTCAAAAACAGTACAGTGGTTAAAGGCAGGCCCTGGAGCCAATCTCCTGTGCCCAGATCATGGCCCCGGTACACATTAGCTGTGTGATCTTAGGAAAGCCACTTAAATTCTCTGTGCCTCAGTCTGTAAAATGGAGCTAAACCATAGTACCTACAGCACAGCATTGCAATTACCAAGCGAGAAGCTCACATAAACCACTTGCAACAGTCCCTGACCCAAGGTAAGCACTAAATGATACTGGTTGAAAAATTCCTGTGGCTTTTGCAACATTATTTTGACCCTGAGGATGTACTGTGATAGCCAATATGACGCTGAATCCCAGCACAGCTTCTTTTAAGTCATATCCTGGGTTTGGGGCTTAGAGAATGTATAAAAGAAAGTTGCATAACACTTCCCGCAATCAATCTAACATCCCATCTTTTGAGAAATCTTTACAGCTGCCAGCATCGCTAGTTCAGAAGGATAAAAATGACAACAGGAATCTTTTTTTTTTCCCCATAGCCTGGGAGAGGTATCTTGAGTTCAGTATAAATGCCGTGAGCATATGAGGATTAATGAGTTCAAGATCAAAGTACTGAAATTATTTATCTTTGGACCTGACTAAACGATGCTAAAGTTCAAGATTATCTGGAAATACAAATATGTAATCATACCAGGGCAAATTCTGAAAAAAGAACAATGAGCAGAAATGCTCTCCTTACCAGTTACTGAAATGATATAAAACTATAGTAATTAAAACAGTTTAGTCCCATGCAGAAATAGACAAATTAATGGAATCGAATAAATTCCAGAGATAGATCCAAACACAATAAAACTGATATTTCAAGTCGGGGGAAAGTGAATTATGCATAAATGGTGGGGAAATTGGTAATTTTTTAAAATGTTGGATCATTTTTGCATTTTTTATATTAATATAAGTTCCAGATCAATGCATGTTTAAAAGTAAAGAATGAAACTATAAAAGTACGGGAATAAAACTTGGGTTAAATGTTTTATAAATTTGGTAGAAGGCTTATAAACCTAAGAAAAACCAAGACTCCATGAAAGAATATACAGATACACTTGACTGCAAAAAAAAGCTAAAATCTATATAGTCGAAATACCATAAAACATGCAAAAAGACAAGTTGACAAAAACGAGGGAAAAAAAATTGTACCACATACTAGACACAAGTTCATTTTTGTTATGTAAAAGATCTTTTATATATCAAGAGGTAAAAGATAAACAACCCAACAGAAAAATGAGCAAAGGACACGAACAGACAATTCCTAGAAAAAGCAAGGCAATGGCTGGTAAATACATGAAATGCTCAACTGCACTAATTACTAAAGAAATGCAAACCAAAACCATGAGAAATGATTGTTCATTTGTGAAATTGGCACAGATAAGAAAATTTGCCCAAATTTGGCTAAAGCGTGAGGGTACATCGTCCTAAGCACTGTTAGCAAGAATGTGAGTGGTGAAACCTCTTGAAAGAGTTGCAAAAATAGTATTAAAAGCAAAGTGTACACATTTTGAACAAGTAATTATACATATTTTCAGGGAAACGTAAATAAATCAAGCAAACCTATAAATATATAGGAAAGAAAGTAGGGTGAATATCTGCTATTTTAATGAAACTTAATTTTAGGTGTGAGACAGTCCCCAAATTTGGGTGCAATAAATCCACAGTCTAGGTTTGCCTCGTTATTCATAATTTCACAAGGTATAGCCATAAAGACCCGGAAGCACGAAAATAAAATCACCGCTACGCAATCAGAACGCTGACGCTCACGAATCTTAAGTCCGAAATAGGAATATCTGTAAACGCAATTAGATTCACGGTAACCTTTTTTGAACATAAATCCCTTCAATCTCGGCGTATCTGCGCAAAGTCTGCGTAACTGTGCAAAGGGGTGGCGTTAGGGACCAACGAACGACTCAGATCGCCTAGGATCTGCCCTTGCCCTGCCCCGCAGGAAAGAAACTTACGGTGACAGGCTTGGTAGAAAGCTAGGCGAAAAACACTCCAGGAATGGCCCCCCAAAAGCCTTATTAAGCAACAGGTCCCTCGTGGCGTCCAGTACCGCTTCCTCCCAGTCTGTAGGACGTCTCTCGACGCACGGCCACCCTTCTTCAGGTACTGCGCCTGCGGTATTTTCGGCGCAGGCGCAGAGCAGCTGCGTTGCCCCGGCCCCGTCCGACTCCGGACCCGCCGAAAACTCCACTTCTCCGTGTTTTCTTCAAGCTCACGGTTGGCCCTAGCTACCTGCTGTCAAAATGAAGGTGTACCTTCATAGAAGCAATCACCGTATTCTTAAACGGGCCTGGGACCTTTTGCATTTGCCTGCTGATAAGTTCTGGGAGATGGCCTCTTCCAGGCTAGGTGTACCATATTTAATGATTTCGTTTTGTTTTGTTTTGATGCACTGCTGAAAGTAAAACTAGCAAAAACAAAAATTGTCTTTTTTATTCATGTAGACATGCATCCACCGTATAATTAAGGAGCATACTTTGTGCTGCTTGTGTTATGGGTGCGTGTTGGGAGGGTAGACGTGCAAGGGAACAGCAGAGCGAATAACCAACGATTTTTTTTCAATATAAAAAAGCAAGGCACTACGATTAGAACATAACCAGTAACATAAAAGTAAGATCGCAGAGGTAGTAGGAAACATAGCAGCTATAACAGTAAATGTACATTGTTCTAAAAACAGGTGTAAACTCCTCCGTTTAAAGACGAATTCTGAAATCAATTAGAAAACCAAATCTCCTGCAGGCATACTTCATGATATTACATGTTGTTTTATTGCGCTTCAGGAGTGGTGTTTTTTAATAAATTGAAGGCAAGAGCAAACTGCAAATTTGGATTTCTCATTTGCATGAAATTGGACCACACCAGGGCCAGGGCGGGGACTTTCTCTATAAAATTAAGCCTCCCCCTTTGCCCTAGGGGAGATCACTCTTAGTTTCCTCTGGGGACTGCCTTTCCCAGGTTGGCAGACTCTTCACCTGAATAAAGTCTCTCCTTTTACTGCACCAGAGATTGGGGACTCCCGTTGGCTTTGGATTGGTGACAAGTAGCAAGTTTTCGTTGACCCAATAAAGGTACTACTCTATTTTTAAACATTTTAAAAATAAGTAGCTCATAACTATATTCTCATCGTTAAAAATAAAATGCAAACAATACAATGTGTCCAGGCCTTTTCTTAGAGCATGGGTCCTTAGACTGCAGTCTCATTTTTTATCTCTGGATAATGCAGAGCATAATATACCATTTAGTTTTGGAGTTTAGACACTTTTGGAAACTCAAAGCAAGCACAGAATCTTTATACACTTTTACATGTTTCCCCCGCTGTTTTTATACTTATTCTAGCTTCACCCAATTCAACAGTACTTTGTTTTGTTTTTTAGAGACATGGCTTTACTGGACTCTTCATAGCTTTCAGCTTTTCATAAAAGAATTTTTTTTTTTTGCATTTAAAAACCATTGGTTTGGGGAGAGAGTAGTTAGCTAATGATTCTGTTTCTGTGTGCTTTTCTGTAACTCCCAAACTTTTGTAATTAGAAACGAACAATTTCTGTTTTAAAACACTCACCAGAGAGCAATATCAATAAATGGCTACCATTACATGGAGTTCTAATTTGAGAAGGCTTTAACCTACACAATCTCATTTGATTTTCATAATAACTCAGTGGGTTAGGACCACTTATTTCATTACAGCAAGTGTAGCTGGAATGAATTAGTTTAAGGATGGACACACTGACTCTAAGCACAAGAGATGGGAAGAGAAAGGCGTGCCTCATTTTTTTGTGTAACACAGGTGTTGTGTTTTTTACAATCTGAAGGCAAGACTATCCACCAGTAAAAAAATTATGACTCACTCTATTGTAAAACTTGCTTTAATACAGAGATCTGGAACCGAACCCAAAATATCTCCAAGGTATGTCTGTAGAGTGTAGGGGAGGCAATATAAAACAGTGATTGTGCAAAACAGGCGCTGGAGGCCAGCTGCCTGGATTTGAACTCCAGTTCTGCTCCTTCTCAGTTGTGCGATCTTGGGAAAATTACTGAAGTCCAGGTGCTTCAGTCTCGCTACCTGTAAAATAGGAATCCTCATAGTACCTTCGTCCACTCACCAGATTGTTTTGGCATGCTGTGTCTTCACAGAGTTTAAAGATTAAATGAGTTGCTACAGGTAAAGATCTGGGGACAGTGCCAGGTGACAGGCTGCCATCGAAGGAGTGCTTACTATTTGCCACTTGCCTTCTCACTTTGGGGCATCTTTTTCCATATAACATTTTCTTTTCATTTTTTTCTGTCTTTCGATTCATGTATATCAGATCCTCTAGATGTTGTGTTTTATGATTAGGAAGGCCATTCCCAAGAGGTAACAGTTGTGAACTATAATGACCTGAACAACCAAATAGCAGAATAGGAGTGGGACATAACAGGGATAGAGGGGATCTGAAAAATAGGTTGATTTACAATACTGGTGTGAACGTCGTACTCACTAAAGCAGCGCCGCTCCTTAAGGTGGCCACCAGTCTTGGACAAGTTACTTGCCCAAATCAAGATGTCCAGTATGTGCAAAACACATACCAAATCTCGAAGACTTAGTATATGAAGAGACAGAAAGTGAAGTATATTATTTATAATTGGTATAAGTTACATATTGAAGTGATACTATCTTGGATATATTGGGTTAAATTAAATATATATGTATATATGTACTTTTTAAGGCAGAGCTGTGGTTGACGTAGGAGCCCCAGCGGTGGCCACACCTGGCCCCGCCCCTCAGAGCCAGTCCGCCCCTGGCGGCTGCAGCCAAGACCCGGAACTGGCACTATTCTCCCGGCCTCGGGAGGTCGCGCTCCCCGCGCTCCCCGCCCTTCCGTGCCCCGCGAGCGTGCGCACTCCCACTCTACTGGCGGACGTTTTGCTGGGGTTCCAGTTCCTCCGAGCCCGTGTGGGAGCCAAGGACCCGGCAATCGCCGGGAGACTGGGGTCAGCCCGCCATGCGTTGGGGGCTGAGCCCTCGCGGGCCGGGCCCGGCGGCCCTGGCTGCCGCCCGGAGTGTCTGGGGACCGCCCTGCCTCCCCTGTCTCCCGGGGTGGCGGGGAACGGCGGGGCGGCTTTTGGTGCGATCAGTCACCGAGGCCAGTAACCAGCCGCAGAACTCGAATAATGGCAGGTATCGGGACACGGTGCTGCTGCCCCAGACCAGCTTCCCCATGAAACTGCTGGGCCGCCAGCAGCCCGACATGGAGCTGGAGATCCAGCAGGTGCGGCCCCGCCTCTGCGCTGTGCAAGCGAGGACTCGGGAGGGAGGCCCGACCCAGCCAGGTGTACGGGCGGTCCCCCGGAGCCACGCTGGGCGGGGTGGGACAGGGCCGCGGGGCTCCCGGTCCCTTTGTGTGTGTGCGGGGTCGGGTGGGGTGGGGTGTTGGGGGAAGGAGTGTTGTGACCAGATGAGTGGAAGCCATCCCCTTGCCACGGCTTTTACTACCTGAAAACTTAGTGAAGAATCCTGGAGGTGAGCCCCTAAGCAGTAGTATATAGCAGGTTCAGGAGCGGAACATTATAGGGGAAACTAGGATGGTCAGATAGCAACACGGGTTAAATATAAGTCCTATTTTTAGCTTAGGCAAAACAGGCCGAATGGTGATACTTTTCCAGTGACTTGTGAAAAGTAAAACAACATGTATACATGTCAGTAAAAAGTTGGTTGTGAGAAGTGGAAGCTCACCCTTGTGGTATTAGTCGGTCCCTAGTTGGAATTATTACTCGTTTGCGGGACCACAGAGCGGTACTTCCTTCCTCCGACTCCCCTTCCCAGACTAGGTGTGTGCCTCTTGTATTAGACAGCATTTTCTAAGGACAGAGGTTCGCTTGTCAGTTTCTCTAATTCTAGAGTCTTTAAAATCCCTGACACTTAGGATATATTGGCTAAGTAAATATGTTTACCTTAAATATGACAGTCATCAGAATTCTAGACTCATCAGCCTGTTTTGGCCATCTAATTTTTAAAAGTGTTTTATCTCGTACCATTTATATGCCAGGAACTGGGACAGTTCCAAATGCTCTCTTATTTCGCCTTCACACCAAAATGGTTTCCACATTTTTCAAATGTGGAAACAGGCCAAGGTTGCGCTGAGTGTTGTGTCAGATTTGGAGAGTAGCAAGCGTTTTAGATCAAAGGATAGGAAGCCTTAGGTCCAAGTGGCCGGGAGCGCCAAAAGACTGTCCAAGAATTTAATGGCATTAAACCTTTTTATGGTCCTGTGTGCTGGTGAGAGCTTAGTTTTCATCAGAAGTCTATGGGGAAGACTATTGAAAAGTTTTTTTAAAAAAGTGCTTAGCTGCCTGAGGGGAGGAGTTTGGGAGACTGGGTGAAAAAGTTGAAGGGATTAAGCAAAAAACTAAACAAACAAACAAACAAACAAACAAAAAACCCTAATAGACACAGACAACAGTATAGTGATTACCAGAGGGAGAGGGTGACTGGAGAGTTGGAAGAGGATAAATGGTGATGGACAGAGACTTGACTTTGGGTTGTGAACACACAATAAAGTATACAGGTGATGTATTATAGAATTGTACGCTTGGAACCTCTGTAATTTTACTAACCAGTGTCACCCCAATAAGTTCAATGAAAATTAAAAAAAAATACTCATGTGCATTCCTGAAATGTCACCATTTGTGTTTTAGAGTTGAATACATTGGGATAAGGTAAGAAATAATAGCTGGCTGTCACTTATGGTAAGATTCAGGAGTATGCATTTATACGATATTCAGACATTCTCTCTCTTTCTAAACAGAAATGTGGATTTTCAGAACTTTATTCGTGGCAAAGAGAAAGAAAAGTGAAGACAGAATTTTGTCTTCATGATGGACCTCCTTATGCAAATGGTGACCCTCATGTTGGACATGCTTTAAATAAGGTAGTTATAATTAAGTTTATAAGTCTTGGGGGAAAGCCTTTATTACATACACTTTATAAAAGAGTATTCAAATACTATGACAACTATGTGAATTTGCACTGACACATAAAATGAATATCTTAATAGAAAGCAGCAGTGAACCATTTCAGTACTGCATGAAAAATAACATCACTGGCATGTGCTTTGAGCTTGTTATTTTACATTAGTACATTTCACTGTATTCAGTAAATGATTATTGAGCACCTACTATGTGCCAGGTGTTGTTCCCGATTGGTAATGTCAGCGAATAAAGGAAAGATAAGTCTTGACCTTTTGTAGCTTATACTTCAGCCAGGGAAGACTTAATCAGATAAATAAAATATGTTAGAGTTGCTGTAGACTGAATATTTGTCTGTTCTCCCAAAGTCATATGTTGAAACCTCATCCCTAATGGGATGGTTTTTGGATGTGGGGCCTTTGGGAGGTGATTAGGTCATCAATGGGATTAGTGCCCTTTGGAGAAGAGACCCCAGAGAGCTCCCTCGTCCCCTTATGCTGCATGAGGTCGCAGCGGGAAGACGGTGGACTGTGAACCTGACAGCAGGCCTCACGAGATGCCTTCTGTACCGGAGCCTTGACCTTGAACTCCCCTGTCTTAAACTTGGAAATAAATTTCTGCTGTTTAAGCCACCCAATTTATGCTATTATGTTATATGAGTCCAAACTGTTAAGACAATAGTGATAAATGCTAGGGAGGAAAAGGAAAATGGAAGGACAATTGGGGGACGGGGTCAGGTGCACAAACTACAATTTTTTGAACTTGGCTTAGGTAGGATGTCTCCCTCACTGAAAAGGTGGCATTTGTATGAAGTCCTCAGCAAGGGAGAGCACTGACGGGGCTCTTTGGGGTAAGGGGAGCCAAGTGCAAAGACCTGGAGGTGTGTTTGAGGAGTCCACTGTGGCTGGTCTGAAGTGAAGGAAGGGGAGACAATTAGATGAGAGGCAGCAGGGGCCAGAGCTTGTAGGCCACTGGCAAGACCTTAGATTTTACTGTGAATGTAATCAGTAGCCGTTGGAGGGTTTTGAGGAGAGGTGTTCACAATCCGATTTATGTTTTAATAGGATCGCTTTGGGCTGCTGTGTTGGCAGTAGACCAGGGGAGTTTGGAAATGAAGAGACCAGTAAGGGAACTATTGCAGTAATTCAGGAAAGAGGCGATGGTGATTTTGGACCAGGGTTGAAACCATAAAAGTGGTGGAAGAGAGAAATAGATGCTATAGATGACTTTATATAAATCCTTTTAAAATTGGACTTTCTCAGTGTTTTAAAATATTAATAATATAAATTTTGGGGTACCTGCTTCATGTATGAATGACGATTAGCATTTTCTTTGCAGATTTTGAAAGATATAGCCAATCGATACCATATGATGAGAGGTTCCAAAATACATTTTGTGCCGGGCTGGGATTGTCATGGGTTACCCATTGAAGTAAAAGTATTATCAGAACTTGGTGGAAAAGCTCAGAATCTTTCAGCGGTTGAAATTAGAGAGAAAGGTAAGTAATCTGTTTCTGTTTTAAAAATGGTCTTCGTAAACACTGGTTCCTTGGAAATGTCTGGGCTTTATCAAAGAGACCTATTGTGTTTTGTTCTGTTTTGTTTTGTTTTTGTAGTTATAATGAGATCTGTTGGAAACCACTTTCTGTCACAGAAAACTCAGGTTTTTTAAATTGCACTTTGTGAGAACTTACAGTCAGTGATTAAAGAAGAGATTTGTTAGCATTTCCAAGTACATTTTTTAGTCCTTTAGTCATTCTATATTGTGAAATTATTATTTTGGTCTATATTTTTATTTTCTTGCCTGGGGCCATTAACCTATTTCAGGTGATGAAGCAAAAGTAAATCCTAAAATACAAATATAGTTTAAATAAATCTCATATTGGATTCTTCAGTAATTAATCTCTTACTGGGTTGGCAAGGAATCTTGTATTTGTTTATGTTAAACTGTTGTATATTAGGATACGATTGTGAAGGTTTTTTACGTCCTTGTGAAACTTTTTGGTATTGACTACATATACTCATTAGTTTTTTTCTATACTGAAATATATTCTCTGATCTTTTTTTAAATGAAGAAATTTGAAGAAGAATTTTTCCAGTATATTTTTTTTCTAAAAGCAAGGTCATTGTATAAGTCTGGAAAATAGAGAAGATGGTAACAATTTTCACTTTTGAAATTTAGTTAATTTTAGAGTTTGAACACCTTAAACTTTCAAAATAACTTTCCTATTAAATAAACTTTATAGTCTAAACTGTGTATGATACTTGCATTTAGATAGATGCATGTTAAACCATGTTTAAAGATTTGAATTTACGAGTTTTCAAAAGCTTTTTCCGCCCTTTTATTATTTTGTTTAGCTAGATCATTTGCTAAAGCAGCAATTGAGAAACAGAGATCAGCATTTATTCGTTGGGGAGTAATGGCCGATTGGAATAATTGCTACTATACGTTTGATGGAAAATACGAGGCCAAGCAGTTGAGAATTTTCTACCAAATGTATGACAAGGTAATGAAGTATTGTTTTTCTTTCACGTGTGTTACATTATGTTACAGAATTCCAGCTCTCATATATCTTTGTCTTTTTATTTTTTTATAGGGCCTGATTTATCGATCTTACAAGCCTGTGTTTTGGTCCCCCTCATCAAGGTATTTCTGTGTTTTTGCTCATTAACGGAGAAATTCTGTGAGGCTTCCAAATATTCACGTCTAATGCTCTTAAACTTTAGGACTGCGTTGGCTGAAGCGGAGCTGGAATATAACCCTGAGCATGTCAGTCGCTCCATATATGTCAAATTTCCTCTCCTGAAACCTGCTCCGAAGTTGGCGTCTCTTATAGGTACGATGTATTCATTGCTCCAGTTTATTCAAGCCATGGAATTGTAACCCTTGCTAAGGTGTTTGAAATTTTATCTTCACAGATGGTTCCGCCCCTGTTAGTGTTTTAGTCTGGACCACACAGCCTTGGACAATTCCAGCCAATCAGGCTATTTGTTATATGCCAGACGCAAAGTAGGTGTAACATTTCACTTTTGTGTTGTTGTTTTATCCACAAAAAGGATCCATTCCATCTTTAGCATTATTTTGTATTTTACCCTCATTACCCTCTTAAAAATTAATGAGCTATAACATAACCATGCTCATATAGATTTTTAAGATCTTATTTCCAGCTTTTTGGGAAAAGAAAACAAATGTAAGGGATGAAGTCCTTTGAAAATAGTACTTTTTTGATTTTGAAGTCAGTTTGTCTAAAATGATATGAAATATTTCAGATGTTACCTGTGGCTTTTCTTTTCTCATTGTTACTAATTTTATCCTAAAATTTTATTTTAGGTACGCCCTTGTGAAATGTTCCAAATCTGGAGACCTATACATACTGGCGGCAGATAAAGTAACGTTTGTTGCTTCTGCTTTGAAAACAACATTTGAGGTTATTTCAACATTTTCAGGTGAAGGTTTATAGATATTCTGAGCATCATAGTCATCAAAATATTGGGTGGAGTTAAGTACTTTGCTGAACATTGCTTATTCTGATTAAAACAGATAATGGTTTCTGCCTGTCTAGAATATATTTTACAGTGATTCCACTGAAGGAGAATATATATTAAACATGGTAGGAGTATAGAAAAAGATTAACATTGACAAAGGCACAATAGATTTTAAAAAAATTCCTGGCAAATGTCCAACATAAAATTGGACAAATATCCTTAATAGGTCGTAGAAGGTACAAATATCCAAAATTAAATTGCTGAAATTCTCTTTATCTTAGATAATAAAAAGAGCAAGGAAGGAAGTAACTATATTTATTTTTGGTATATGATTTTACTAAGGAAATTGAATAAATTCTGAAAATCAGCTCAAACGCATTGCTTCAATCAAAAGAATTGTTAGTAGGCTACAATTTGGGACTGGCTTTGAAATATAGCTATGGAAATCTAGGGAAGTTTAGAATTACCTTGGATCCGTAGGAATGATATATCTTTGAGTTTCTTACATTAAAAAAAACATTTTTTACGTGAATGAGATCCGCCAAAATGGACAGATTGCCTAATAATAGAGAAGCTCTCTAAAGGCATCAGTTCAGATACAAGCCAATTAGAAATTTAAGCAGTCTTAACAAAACCAGAAAGGACTTTATGTCAGAGGCAGGAAGGAAGCTACAGAATGTTTGGCATTTAATATCACTTAGTCCTTATCGGCACAATAGGTAAGGCAGAGGATCCAGTGTATTCTTGAATCCCCACCCACCTGTCCCACCTTTTACAGAATGTATACTCGACAAGTTCGATGTTGTCACGGAAGCCGAATGGCATTCTCACAAGGTTTTTGAAAGTAAAAAGGTTAAACTCCAGATCATTTTTCTAGGTTGCCTAATTGTTTCAAATGAGTGCTGTGGGGAGAATCATCGGGTTGCCGCTCTGAGCCGCCACAGTTGGGAGGAGTGCACACACTTCTCATCCCAAGTAAACTAGGCTGACGGCAGCAAGTATGCCGCTTCCTCACGTAGCAGGAATGTTGAACAGCTAAAATGGAATCACTTGTATGGGGTAGGATTTCCTTGCAGAAAAAAATATATTGTTTCCTATTAATCATTTAGAGCTCACAGAGCAAGCGAAGGGGAAAGCCAGGCGTGGGGCCAATCTTGTTCCAGGGTCCGTTCTTCTCAGCTGATCTTTTGCTGCTCTAGTTAAAGAGGCAGGAGAACTGACACATGAGATGATTCTTGCTTGTGGTTTTCTTTGCCCACAGGTGTTGATTTGGAAAATGGCACCTGTGCTCACCCTTTAATTCCCGAGAAAGCCTCTCCTCTTTTACCTGCAAATCATGTGACCATGACCAAAGGCACCGGGCTGGTTCACACGGCCCCAGCTCATGGTATGGAGGATTACAGCGTAGCTTCCCAGCACAACCTGTCCATGGTACTAGTCCTCTTTTTTCCTTTTTAATTACTCCTTTTGTAGAATTAAAGTGATAAATCCAGCTAACACCTTTATTTTTTTTATAATAAACAATCATTTTTGCCATAATTGTGAAAAGCTCAGATTTGTGCAATACACTAAAGCTTCATTAATTCATACTAATTGAGGAATATTTCCTAAACACAAGATCAGTGCAAAGTTAAAACTGAAGAATATATCTTAAATGGGGGCAGCTTTTTCTTTCAAATACGAAGTCACATAGACAAATTACTGTCAATCCCTGAAAAATGGCAAGTGGGTTTTACTGGTTGAAAATAATAGGGTTTTGTTTTGTTTTGTTTTGTTTTTTAAAGTAAGTCCTATCTAAATTTATTATACACACATCAATTACTTAGCAAGTTTTTCCATTTAAAGGCAAGTCTCAAAGTTATCACTGTGTATGTACGTTGCCATGAATCCATAAAGTAATAGGAACCAAATTAAAAATGATTTTTAGTATACATTTTTGTTACTAAACTGTAGGTCTCTGCTTTAATAAGATATCTTGCCCTTGGCCATGTAAGTGTGTAAATTTATATTTCCTAGTAACTGAATAAGTTCCTAAATTTTCAATGTAGTGAAAGAGATGTCTTATATATATTGTCTTGCCAGATATTGTCATAAGATAAAGTGTCTCGATCCTTTAATTGTTCACAATGACACTTTGTAGGATTGCTTAGTGGATGAAGGTGGCGTTTTCACAGACGCCGCAGGTCCTGAACTTCAAAAGAAGGCTGTCCTTGAAGAGGGAACAGATGTGGGTGAGTGCTGTGTATGTCGATATCATAAATCTCTGTTTTCTGAAAAGTAGCCTTGACTTACGCTTTCCATCTTATACTTTCAACAAAAACAAAAGCTAAAATTATATTATATTTTGCCACATGGTTTAAAATGGAGTTTGAGAGTGTCTCATCCCTTGCTTGACCGTCGCTCTGTTGAAGTAAACCCGGGCCGTGATCAGGGAGCGAAGGGATGTTGGGGCTCCAGCGGTGACCATTAGCAGGCTTAGTTTTGCGGAAGGCTAGTGGCAAGCTCAGGACCAGCTGTTGACTGAGTCAGAAACTTGCCACTCCTTTTGTAACCTTTGTAAATCACTGACTCATCTGGAACGGTTTATATATTCCGATCTTGGGGGTCCTCCAGCCTTAAGCTGTCTTCCTGCCATCCTGGAATTCTGGGTCCAGGGACCAGGTTCTATGAAAACCTTTCTTTGTCCACACTAAAGTCTAAGGCTAATTAGACCTGGTGTATTCATTTCCCAGGGCTCCTGTAAGATATGACCATAAAGTTAGTGGCTTCAAACAAGTGTAATTCCTCACAGTTAGGAGGCTAGAGGTCTGAAGTCAAGTGTCGCAGGGCTGTGCTGTCCCCGAGAACTCTATGGAAGAATCCTTCCTTGCTGCTGCCTAGTTTCTGGGGGCTCCTGGTAATCCCTGGATTTAAACCACTCCGTGGTTTATAGCTGTGTCACTCCAGCCTCTGCCTCCCTGGTCACGCATCCTTCTCTGCTCTGGAGTGTCTCTGTATCCTCTCCTTTTACAAGGACTTCCGTCATTGGATTTAGAGCTCACTCCAACCCAGTGTAACCTCATCTTAACTTGCCTCCATCTACCAAGACCCTATTTCCAAATAAGGTCACGTCCACATGTACTAGGAGTTAGGACTAGAGCATATCTGTTGTGGGGGACAGAATTCAACTCACTGTATCTGGTTTCTTCTGGCATACATGGACACCATTTTAAGAGCCTAGGTATGAAAGATTATGACCGAATTTCAAGTGTAGAATTCTAAGTGCATCTTGTTCGTCTTTCCTTTGAAGTGAAGGGAGTGACATGCTTTGGATTCTGATTAAGGTTTTTTGGTGCCTGTGTTTTCTGCCAGGAGAGTCCCAGGTTATGCCTCTGGTCCCTGGTAGGTGGCCACTCTTCCTGACGCCTGTTGGTCCAGAGTTAGAGCTCTCTGGGAGTTTAGAGCTGTTAGGATTTTTGTAGCACTTTGAAATGATGTCTAATGCAAACCTACTGATTTTTTTAAGTTATAAAGATGCTTCAGGCCTCGAAGAATTTGTTGAAAGAGGAAAAATTGGTACACAGCTATCCTTATGACTGGAGGACTAAGAAACCAGTGGTTATTCGTGCCAGCAAACAGTGGTTTGTCAATATCACGGATCTTAAGACTACGGCCAAGGTATGAAAGGCGTCCTACTGAATGGGCTGGGTTTTCATGTTCTCAAAAAGAAAGGGTTGCATGTGAGCTGAGGGAGGGTCTTGGGAACAGAAGGGATTGCTGTTGTTGGTTTCATAAAACTGTAGAATTTCAGATCTGGACGGACCTTGGATTTCCATTCCTTCATTAATCATGTGAGGAGAATCAGGCTGAAAGGGCTTAAGGGACTTTGCCCAAATTTCATGCCCAATGTAGGGAAAGTAGCATAGGATTAGGACAGAAGTGAATTTGGCAAGTTGTTCAACCTCTCAGAACCTCAGTTTCCTCCGTCTACATAAAGGTGACAGTACTGTCTTCCTCGTGGAATAAATGAGTAAAAGTTTCTGGAACCGTAGTCCACATAAGGATCCAATAAAATGCTTCTAAAACCCTTTGCTTCCTTAAGATTGAAATTCCATCCATTTGAAAAGTTGTTGCGTTGTGCTAATACATCAGGACAGATGTTCTAAATATTAATATGTATTTGAGCTTTTCCATTCAGTAATGTGTGTGCGTGTCTCACAAACATCCAATGCTCCTGAATGATAGTTCAAATGTATATTTTTTAGCCGGGCTGAACATAGGACACTTTGGTTTATAGCTTACATCTAAGATATTACTATATTTTGTTGGTTCATTTGTTGGTCCAGCAGTCTGGGGCGCTTGCCAAAGCTATGCGTAGCAACTCGCATTTCTGAATTTGTATTCAGCGGACAAGTGTGATATGGACTTTTTTTTTTTACACTTTCCTACAAAGCCCGTATTTGCAAATGTTAAAGTTTGTACCTTCTAGCTCTGCACAGATTTTGGTTGCAGAACATCTCAGTCTGAGGCAACAGACTAAAGCCAAGTTTTTAAAAAGATGTCTTTATATACAATTTTCAGTTGCTTTTTGCAGAGAGTTGAAGTATTGCCGTGTCTCTGTCACCCAAGTTCAACAACAATCAACTTAGGACCAGTTTTGTTTGTACCTACTCACCTCCCACCACTGACTTTTTACTCCCTACCCATTGGACTGTTTTGAAGCAAATTTCAGGCATTCTTTCTTCTGCAAGTATTTCAGCATGTGAGTCTGAAAGATAAAGACTCTTAAAGCATAATTCAGTGCCATTGTCACCACCTTAAAAAATAATAGTTATTCCTTAACGAAACCAAACATCCAACAGTATCCACACTTCTTGGGTTTTTAAACCAGGTATTAATCGAGTTGAATCGCAGACACTGCCATCGTGCCAGCAGGTGGTGCTACAAATGGCTTTGCGGGGGTGGGGGTGGGGGGTGCGGTTCAGGTAAGTAAGGAAACTAAACATGAAACAAAATATAAAAATGCTTTTATTCATGGATGGAGAGATTTAAAAAATGAAGTTAACATATTTTGACCTTTTCGAGCTTGTTATCAAACGTTTTTGCTACGTAATTTATCTTTTGATAATTGACAAATTAAATGAATTCAAATGCTAGCGATTTGCAGCTCTTGGAGGAGGGAAGGAGGAAGGGTTCCTCAGCGATAGTAAGTAAAGAGGAAGTTATTTTGAGAAAGTGTCTTTATGTTTTGAACCATACTATATGTAAATTTGATTATATTGCTATCCTTGTCAACTTAGGATAGTAGCTTTTTTTAAGCATTTAAAAAATGGTTGAATTCAAGTTTGAATTGATTTTAACTGTAGTTTAATGAAGTATAACACTTCTACTAACCCTGTTATTACTAATTTTGATCTAGGGTCCTTGGAAATTGGTGTAAACTTTTATCACATCCTCCAAAAGTCACGTCAGCTCTTGATGTCATTCATTAGGACTTTATGGCGTTGTTTGAATTTTGCCTCATTTTCTCTGAAATCTGTAGTGTCTTAGTTTAGGGGTTTTTTTTTGTTGTTGTTGTTGTTTTTTAAGATTTTATTTATTTATTTTTAGAGAGGGGGAGGGAGAGAGAAAGAAAGGGAGAGAAATATCAATGTGTTGTTGCATCTCACGCGCCCCCTACTGGGGACCTGGCCCACTACCCAGGCATGTGCTGTGAATGGGAATTGACGCTTCGGTTCTCTGGCCCGCACTCAATCCACTGAGCCACACCAGCCAGGGCTGTTTGTTTGTTTGTTTGTTTGTTTTTTGAGGAAGGGAGAGCTGGGGGTCATGTGATTAAGTATAAATATCTAAAGAAAAGAACTGTATTAGGGTAAATAGTGACAGTTCTAGAAAATTTGTTTTGCTTTCTCTCACTGGACTTGATTTGTGAATCAATTGCAGGAATTGTTAAAAAAGGTGACATTTATTCCTGGATCAGCTCTGAATGCCATGGTTGACATGATGGACAGGCGACCATATTGGTGTATATCAAGGCAAAGAGCTTGGGGCGTCCCAATCCCCGTATTCCACCACAAGACAAAAGATGAATTCTTGATCAACAGGTAGTGCTTTCTAAAATTTTTCAACATTTTAAATTGAGTTGTATTTTCTTCATAAATGGAAAAAGTGGATTATTGAGAACCCCTGATACATGTTAAATGAAATATTCTAAAATAATGATCTTGGGGAGGATAAAATATAAATTTCAGAAAGAAAGATCCTTTCGTACAATGGCACTTGTAACAACTATATATTTTCAATGTTTATATATAGAAACAGGCTCTGATTTTTTTTTCGTATGAGAATTCATTATTCCCGTGTACCAAGCATTGTGCTAGAACAAACTATCAGGAATCCAAAGATGGGCAGTGTTTCGGGGGGAATCCTGGCATGTAATTTTTCTTTATGAATTAGTGTCACTTTCTTACTGAGTCTACCCTCCCGTTCTGTGAAAGTAGGAGGCGTCATGTAATTGTTTAGGTGCTTTAAAGTTGAAGAAACTATAATATAGTTAAATGTGCAAAATGATTTTTATTTTAGCAATTACATCCCCAATTACTTCTTTGTTTTTTTAAGTTTGGAAAGATAACACATGGACATAGTAAAAAATTCAGAGCAGAAAACCTTATATAGTGAAAAGAAAATGTTTCCCAGTCCAGACCCTAGACCTTGGGCGGCAGTGCACAAGACTACTGGCGTCCGCGCTAATGAGAGGATAACCAGGCTTGTTTACCTTCTAGTAACTTCAGGACACTTGCCATACTGTTGCTCGTACCAACAGATGTGGGAAGGGGAATATTAATCACTCCTGTTAGTGATAGGTTTTTACTGTTGTTTTTTTTTTGAGTAATTTTGATTTGATTCAGTTAATGGAATTTTTACTGAATTATTCTGTAAGACAAGTAAAAAGTTAGCACACATTTTGGTAAGTATTTCCATGTTTCATAAGCATCAGGTGAGAGTTTTAGAGGCACGGAGGCCGTCAGGTGATTGGGAGTTCAGTACATTGCAAACAGAGCTGAACGGCCCTGCACTGCTGTTTGTCACCGTTTTTGTGAAAAGATTCTCCTTTTCATTGTTAACACTAAGAGTATTTCTTTAGGTAGCACATTTTTGAAAACGTGTATTTTAATTTTTTTAAATGTTGATTAAAGCAATTTTTTTTAATCTGTTTTAATCGCTTTTAGCCACGTTAGATGTGAAAGCTTTTTGTCAGTTTGAAATACGCATTGTACCACTTCTTCATGCACACTGGTGATCTGACACCTTAGGCATCGTGGCTCAGGGCAGAAGTAGAAGCTAACCCTGGGGTAAACATGGAACCAGAAAACTGCTCATTTGTTTCATTCCTAGGGGATGTGGCACTTGAGTAGGGCCTTATGGATTAGGTAGGAAATGTGGAGACATATTGGGACTGGCGGGAGTTAGGAAGCTGGAGGAGGAGAGCGTACCGTGTATATAGGAAGCATACTGGACTGTAGTGTTTGTGGGGTGGGTTTCAGAAATACAAACACGAAGAAGGATTGGTTGGGGCAAATTGTAATGAGACTTGAATATTAACTAGGTTAAGGAATTTAAACTTTTAAGTAGGCATGAGGAATGGAAGTATGTTTTAGGAAAAGAAACTAGATTCTAGAGACCAGGAAGTCATTGTAAGGCTTTTTATTACAATTTTACTACCATTATAATTTTATTAAAATTTGGAGCTAAGACTCTTTAATATTGTTACTTATGGCCTAAATAGTGTTACTTATGTGTTTTTAAATTGAAAGCTTGGTCAGATGTAAATTGGTAATATCTTATGGCCTCTATTAAGAATGTATACAAGTGTTGTTTAAAATTCCACACTGGAGTGTTTTCTTTTAAGGAATATTTATAAACCATTGTCATTGTTTCTCATTCTTTTTAGTATTTACAAACAAGTTTTTAAGGGAATTCCTGTGAATTGATTGAGGTAGACCATATGTAAAGCAGAGCAAACTGGTGTATTTGATCATTATTTAATGACAGTAAAATGGTACATAGGTTGATTGATTAGTAAGCTGAGTGAAATAAAATGAGCTTCGTCAGAAAAACACAAGCAAATATTCATTATATGCCATCTATAAATAATATATTTATTTATAGTCAATACATTTACATGGTTGTGTTATAGATTCTTTTCTTGTATTGCTTGCGTGATCTGAGTTGGTTTCTGATTTTGAAGCAGTAGAGGCGTACAGAATATTGGCCTACAGAAGTGACAGACACACTTAGCCACAGTCTGTCAATTCATAGGTCATTTTCCTGTACACCATTTGTTAGTTCATGACTTGACCCGATACACAGAGGGCAGCGAGAGACCGAAGGGAGAGGCAGACTGCTCCAGAAGGGTAGGTGGCAGACTGAACGAGCAACGGGACTCGACTTAGATTGGACTCACAGTGACCGTGATTTTCCGTCTTCTTGGATGTGCCTTTATATTGTAGCAAGTTGGGAACCGTCAAGAGTAACAGCATCTCCACTGGAAATTGGTACATAGTCCACATGGAGTTGCTGTTACACTTGATAACTCCATTACATCACAAGATTCCTTCAGCCTTTCTTGATGAAAGTCTATGAATAATCTCTGAAGTCTACTTATTTTACAGAAGAAAATCTTCATGCATTCATATTCTAAACAAGTTTAGTGACTGGCATATTTGAAACTCTGATGTTTAATTTTGATTTGAATTAACGCTGTCATCTGTACTATATAATCATATTTGTATTTTCTCAAATAATTCCATTTCTGTCTTAAACATCATTGTTCATTTTCTTAATCTATAATCTAATGCTGTTATAATTTAGGTAGAAATCTATTTCTAGTTAATAAGGACAAAATAAATACTTTTTAGCATTAAAAAGAAAAGATCAACACTTGCTACCTAGGAAGGAAAAGAAGTTGTTAAATTTCACCATTTCAGATGATTATAATTAATTTAACAATATTTATGCAATAGTTAACATGCATTTAAGGAATTTAGCTCCTATTTCTGGGAATTATGAGAAATTTCCTAAAAACAGGCAGGGAATTTCTAGTTTAATTTGAGTGTAAGCTTTAGCTACCTCAGATTTTTGCTCATGTTAATGATCTTTTGGAGGAAAAAAAGTATGTTTATTAAATAAAGAAAATTTTCTCCAAAATTGTTCCCTATTACCTTTCAAACATAAGCATGGCAGTAAGTTAAAAATAGTTTCCTTCTCAAATTTCAGTGTGTTCTAAAATTAAATTTAGTAAATGTATATGAAGCATTTAGTCTCTTACCTTAGTCTGGTAACTTAAGAAAAGTGTAGAGAGTCCTTACATCTTTGCTTCTATGAAGACAAAACTCAGGAAACACGGGAAGACAGCACCAGTTTCTTCATTACCTGGTAACCCTAGTGCTGCTTAATTTCCAGAAACAGGCTAAATAAGCTTTCAGCCTAGTTGATATCAACGTGCAGGGTGATTGGCTGGTGTTATAGTTGCTCATACTACCGAGGGATTTTCGCTGATTAACCTAGGGACACATCGTGCATGTGTTTAGATAAGGCTCTTGAGTAAAGTACAAAGTTTTATGGTGGACTTATTACTTAATGAAATACAGCATTAAAATGGAAGCATATAGGTTATATACTGATAAGTGGTTTCACCTGCTCTTGTCAGCAGTAATTTACACTGATCTTCAGGTTATAAGTTAACTGTTAAGTACAGGATAGTAACAGAATGGGGAAATTCTTAAATTTTGCAACATAAATTTTGACTTCTTTTTTTTTTAAGAATATTTACTGCCACTAAGAAATACCTCTAAAAATGTGTAAAAAGTTTTTCAAGCACAATCTCGGTTTTGTTATAAAAACTTACACTTCTAAGTATCCAAGGGAAATAAGAGGACTCACATCGTGTACAAAGATAGTATATGTAAGGAGGTCTAATACAATTGTACATAAAGGAACCTAATGATGTAAAAAAAAAAGAGATTACTCAGGTCAATTTCAGAAGAATGAATTCACAGCCATTAAAAATGGTAGTTCCGCTCTTAATGGTTGCTTAGTTCCCTGCCTATGAAAACCTTATCAGTGTGGCCCACCCAGCATTCGGCTGCAGGTGTTTACTGCAGAGCTCCAGTGAGTGTCTGTGGGTGCTTGTGCAGCTTTTGCTTGTATTTTTTCTCCCAAATTATCTTCTCAGATTTAGTTTGAACATTAAATGTATTTTTATTTTGCAATCCAGCAAACCTCGTTTGTAGATTGTGTGTGTGTGTGTTTATTTTTATTGCAAGTTTTGTTTTTAAAACTCAATGCCAGAAATGTTTAGGGTCATTCAGACCACCAGAGTACAAATCAAGAGAAAGTTTTCACTTTGTGATACCAATTCTGTGCACTCCAATTTTGTTTTTAGAACGTGAGGATGCTTTTGTCTTTGAAATCTGCATACTTACATATCAGACATTTTGTTCAGTTTTTATCCTCTAATTCCAGAATTATCTGTAATTTGTTTTTGTTTTAAAAATAAATAAGTAATATAATTGTCTACAATCTCAAAATAGAACTGAGAAAATGTAGCAATTAAAAGACAAATTTTAGTTCTACTGGAGGTGGTGGTGTTTAACAGTTTCTTAATAATATGCAAGCCGCAAAATTGAAACTTTTGTTTGGTATTTTTATTTACAGACTCAGCGGATGCTTGTGTATAGTTCAGTAATATTTAAGATATAATATTAAATCTTCTTTGAATTATCTGCTATTTAGGGATACAAAAAAGAATTCAGTCCATTAGACTTGACTCTGGGATTCTAAAATGAATATCTATACATATTCTGTAGTTGGAAGTTACTAAAATATTAGGCCATTTCTTTTTTACAGATTAAAACTTTTTACAGCTTTTCCCAGTTTTCGTAGAGAGTGAAGCTCAGAAACAAGAGCCCGGTGTGCTCCTGTCTGTATCGGATAAGTCGCAGGCCGAGCCTGGTCTTTGGACTCAGGACCAGCTCTGTCAACACTCCTCTCCTGAGACTCCCTGGGGCCCTGCCTCCACCGCCGGCCCATGGTCTCCTTGTGCCTGGCTGACAAGTGTCTTTTGCCTTTGCTTAGCAAACCCGAGACACTGGGAGTTGGAGTTCACATTACCGTGGCTGTCTTTCTAGACGAGTTTGAGAGGCTGAATGGGGAAGTGAAAACGTCTGCACCACGATTTAGGAGACAGGATGTCCAGGCCTGGCTTTAACTGTGTCACTTGCATCGGCTCATGACTGCCAAGGAGCCGGGAGGCACAGACGGCGCCCCTCAGTGTTTTTCTGTGACCCCGATTAGAGAGTGCTTAAAAGGAGCTTTGAAACGCGTGATGTGTGGCGAACATGCACGTGTTTATTCTGATTGATAATAATACTGGTCCCTAACATTTCTACTTTATTTTCGAAATGGATATGAAATTTGAACAGTTTGCTTTGACCTTTGTGGTTTTTTTAATCTGTGTATTTTCAACACATGTAAGACTGGTTTTCTGTTTTATTTTACTGTTTACCTGAAATTGCAACTCATTTTTACAGTACACCTACTGTACTTGTACGTGTATAAATGCACTCTGCTAGTATCTCTTTTTTTAAGGTTTATTCAGATTTTTTATTACAGTATATTCATATTTTCTTAACTGATAAAATGTTCTGTGCAAACTGCCTGAAATAGTAATCAGTAACTAAATATCATCATGTAATTAGATAGTTACTGCACAAAGTTTTTATGGTCTCATCACAAAAGTTTATCTTTACTGTTAAAAGTCCATCTAAAATGGGTGACCCTGTTAGCTACATGGACTTGTGCCCATTTTAACATTCTTGTTATTTATAATTTCTTCAGAACAGATGCTGGTAGCATTATACTTTTCAGTCTTTAATAGCTTATTTTGCTTCATAGTGATATTTCGCTGTTGTGAGGTATTTCACATTTCAGTGTGCAGAGCATATTTAATTTACACTACCCATTTGATTTTTGCTTCCCACAATTCTATAAATAATCGCTTCATTTATCAGTGAATTATCAGACCTACGAGGTTCAGTGATTCGCCCTGCACAGTCATGATTAATAAGCAGCAGATCCAGGTTAAGAATTTCAAGCTCTCTCCTACCCATCTTTCCATTTCCATCCACTCTCGTGGACCTAGTTACTCCTTAGTTACCTGCATTGATGGACTGTGGTAGAAAGGAAGATAATAGAGAAGTTGGCTTTAGCATGCCTATTTTAATTAATTAAATATTACTATGGTACGCGTTTTAGTAATTGGTTAACAAAATTAACTGTCCAAATTTACCTGACTTCACAGAGCTCGTTGGAATAATAGCTAATGCTTATATAATTCTTACTAATGGGTACCCGATATCGTTCCAGACATTTTATATATAAGCTTGATAAATGTCCAGAATGGCTGGCTTAATGATACTATTTTATCTGCATTTTACAAACGGAGGTACAGAAATGTTAACTGCTTTTCCCAGCGTCGAGTCACTGGAAAGTGATAGAGCCAGGACGCCGGAGCCGACTGGGTCCAGGGTCCATTATGTATGTACACTGTGCCGAAGGAAGTTGTAAAGCCCATAAAGCTGCGATAATAAATTAAAAGTCCGTTGTTTCTGTGAGAGAACTTAGTATAAATTTTCCCCTGAGGCGAATTTTCAAATAACTTACCAGTCTGTATCTTCCCCAAGACGTGGTCCGCTCCAGCACTCACTTGGTGCGCGCCGCCCGCTCGGCCTCGGGGACCTGCTCCCTGTCTGCAGTCCCTCTAAGGGCGGCGTGCAGGTCACCAAAACGTAAGGTCGTTAGGGCAGCGATCTTACCTGCCTTCTTTCTGTTTCCTCCAGTGCCTAGAACACTGCCCAAGACATTGGAGGTGCTCAGTAAATGTTTTTGAACAAATGAATTTTATCATTCGCAGCAGAGACTTAGAGAAGTTTTAGTGCTTGTTCACGGTCATGTGTACGAAAAGTGGCGGAGGCGGGATGTAAGCCCGGCTGCCTGTTGTGAAAGGGAATGTTCTAGTGTGGCACTGCTCTTGTGCACGTGGACTCAGTCCTGCAAGCTGTGAGCGGGGCACTGGAAGTTTCTGAGAGAGACTTGATGTGATAAAAGCAGTTTCAGGAATGCATTTCTCTCAAAGATGGACAGTGGAATTAAAGGGATGAGAATTGGGGAGAAGTCAGACCATTGCACCAATCTGTAAGAGAATTGAGGCCGTGAGGTTGGACTAATACAGCATTAGTGAGGTCAAGGAACAAGACTGAGTAATATTTCAAAGGTAGGACTGGCAGAATATGTTGCTTTATTTGGGGCAGAAATTGGAGGAGATAATTAGGAGGTTTCGAATATAGGTACCTGAATGAGAATAAATAGATAGAAATAGGGAAATAAGTAATTGAAAAGGAGAGATATTAGGAGAAGTCTTTTTTTTTTCTTCTTGTAAGGGATCCAGAGGACCTAATTTCATTTCTGAGATAGCACCGATATTATTTATATTGAAGTAGGATGACAGCCAAGTAGCAAGTAATTGAAGAGAATACCACTAAAGTCTGGGGGGGAAAGACAGGAAAATCTCCTGGAGACAGGAGGAAATACCACTATTCTTTAATTTGAAACTGTTTGGTATTAATCATAAGAAGTTAATCGAACAGTTCTGCCCTGTCCCCCTGAACAGTCAGACCACTGAACACATTGCTAGACTCGTGGAGCAGCGCGGCAGTGATGTCTGGTGGACTCTCCCTCCCGAGCAGCTTCTTCCTGAAGAAGTCCTATCTCAGGTACAGTTCTGCTCGTTATTTACTTAACAGCCTTGTGTGTATCGCATGACTTAATAACTGCGGAAGAGATTCTTGGGACTTCAAACAGTAGGTACCTTATCAGGTAAAGTGCATGAGTTTATTCACTAGAAATGAGAAGCCAGTGCGCTTCGAGAGGAGACATTTTGTTTGGCTAGAGAAGCTTTTATTTAATGTAGCAGTAGAGTTTGAGGGTTATCTCAGGGACGGCCAGAGTTTTAACTGATTTGGTTAATTAGCTGTAACTGTGAGAACGGTGCCTAACATCCGGACATGAGGACTTTGTAGGACCTGAATTGGAGGTGACCGCCTGCATCATACGCCAACAATCCAAATCAGAGGACAGTTTCAAGAAAGTCAAAAGAAAAGCAAAAAAACAAAAAACAGAAAAAAAAACCAAAACAGTTCATATTTACAGTAATAAATATGTAAATTAAGTGGCCAGTCATTTTTACATGCAAATGAGTCAGTTGTACGTAATTGCGAAATATTTTTAAACGTCTTAAATTGTATTTTAAAATGTGAGTTCTATGGTTGTAAGCGTTTCATTTTCTTTGAATGCTTTTGGGTAGTTATTGTCTTTGTTTTTAGTGTAATGGAAACGCTTTTCCATTGTCTCACTAGGTTGGCGGTGCTGATGCCTTGGAGTTTGAGCCGGGTCGGGATATTTTGGACATCTGGTTTGACAGTGGAACTTCATGGTCTTATGTCCTCCCAGGTAATATCAAGTAATAGTTTATATACCAATCAGGCAGTTTCGAGCATATGTAAACGTTACTTAGAAGAAATCTGTAGCCAACAACTCTTTTTGCTTTATTTGGAAGATCTGCTCTAATGTAATTTTAGATCGAAGATCCTTGGAGATCATTTAATCTAAAGATTTGTAAACTTTTTGTTTTTCCAAATGAGATTTTACATAGGACCCCAATATATAAGATGGATAAAAATGGGGATTTTCTCCCTCCTTCCCACCCCATGGCCCCAAGGTGCTGGGTCTATAAACAGAGTTTGGAGCGGTCCAACCCCGTTGTTTCTCAGAGGAAGGATTGAGACTGAATTAGAGGCAAATGAGGTGGTGGTCACAGAATGCAGAGTTAGACTCGAGGACTCAGGCACGCTGATTCTCAGTTCTCATGCTCTGCCACGTTGCTTCCCCGCCACCGCCCTTACAAACAGCTGACTAATTTTACACCTGCTCATGGTTAGGGTAAGTCTTTGACTTACTGGCCAAGGGGGAAGGAGCCATTGGGCAGGAACTAGGAGCGGGAGGAGAAGGTGCCCAGTAGAGAATGTGTTCAGATGCTTGGGAAGAAGTGTCACTGAGGACGCTGAGTGGAAAGTTAGAGAAGAAGTGAAGCCTGCGGCTGGTCATCACATGCGGGTCAAGTCGGGGTGAAGTGCCAAGGAAGCCGTGGCAGCCCCAACAGGCCCTGCACGGCTCCTAAGCGCTGCCTGGGCCCGCGAGCTCCCGTTTGCTGCCTGGAGCAAGGGAGTGTGGGAAGGGTAGCTTGTCTGCGCAGAAATAGGAAGTTCCAAAAGTCAAATGCAAGTAAATTCATGTTGACTCTAGATTGTAGCTAAAATATACATAATAATAAGGTCAAATGTAAGTTACATATTAATATAATTTTTATGTAGCAATTTTCAGAATTATTATTTATAAGTTACTCTCACTGTATTTAAGAGAAGTTATTGTGAGTTTAAGTACTTTGTTTGCCCAAATTACATTGAAAATGTAGGCAAATAGCATTACATAAGGTGGGTAAGTTAAGGAGTGTTATAATATAAACAGGAAAAAAGAGTTACCTACTACCACGTTTGGGGTGGCATGCTGAATTTCAGGCATTACGTGCAGTTGTGCTTGTAGAGTATGTTTCAGAGTTCGTCAGCTGCTTTGGCCTCGGTGGGAGTCGCTGCTTTTTAATTTATGAAGTGGCTTTATGACATGCAGGTTGGAGCCATGGACGAGGCTGGAGAGTAAGGAAGTGGCCGAGGCACCCTGTGCCGCTGTCCGCGGTGCTGGCCGCAGTTATGCCTTCTCTTCCTAGATGGTGGTGGTCTCAGCCAACCACTAGTGGCAGAAATACTTTATTAAATGAAGTCAGTGGTAAAGATGCACCTGGTCAGCAAACCCCTCTTTCCTTTCCTGTCATATGTAGGTAATTAATTCAGAGAAAGATAATGAATTTGTTATGTAAAGATGCATATTGCATGCAGAGCAGGTGTCAGAACATAAACCATCTTTATAGATAATGCATAAGCCCAATTTTAGACTGTAGTTTCTGCTTTTTCACTCAGCTCTCATAATCCTCCTCAAAAAAGTAAATAATCTTATGAGATTAATCAATAAGAATTAAATTAATTGGCTTATATTTTATCCTATTTTCTTCCCTGTTACTCTTTGTGATTAGAAAAAAGCTTCAGATGTTAGGCAGTGACAATGAAGTGGGAGTCAAGGTACTAGGTGAACTCATAGTTAAAAAAACTATAAAGGTGGAAATGACTTGCCTTAAAAAAATAAAGGAAACAAAAAACAAGAAGTCACCTACTTTCCTGAGAAGGTTTATTGTACTTCTTCCCTTTTTCAAATGGTTTGTATTAGGTCCAATATGAAATGATTTAATGTCTCTGTCTGTCTGTTTCCTTGGGAGTATTCATTGAAAAATACAATCAGCTTGATTTTGAGCCTAATTTTAGCTAGCAGACTTCATCAGTATCTACTATTATGTAATGAGATGAATTTGGTGATTGTATAGCATACATAACTGGTTTTAATTTTTGCTGACAGATTATAGCAGTCAAAGAGACTTGGCTTATGAATTTTAATGCCAGGTCAAGTACGTGTTTCATTGTTCGAGGTCGACAGAAGTTAGGAAATTGAAACTTGAAAATTTCTGAAAGGGAGGAGCATTTTTAAGTGAATCATATATAAGTAATAAATCATTCCTGTATTTCTAAAACATTCTTTAAACATTTACCAAAGGCATTAATTAGTTCAGTGATTTCTAAAAAGACCATGAATTATTTTCATATTTTAAATAGACTATTTTTAGAGCACTTTTAGGTACGTCACAAAATGGAGTGGGGAGCAGAGTTCCCACACCCTTTGTTCCCCGCCTCCCACAGCCTACCTGGCTTTACACCAGCCCACACCAGACGGTCCATTGCTTATAGCAGCTGAACCCACACCGACACATCATAATCACCCAAAGTCCACAGTTGATGTTAGGGTTACGTTTGGTGGTGTACATTCTGGGGGTTTGAACAGATGTATAGTGAGTGACATGTGTCTCTTATTGTAGGATCATAGAGCCTTTGCGCTGCCCTGAAAATTCCCTGCGTTACGCCATTCGTCCCTACCAACTCCTATTCCAACCCCTGGCTCCTGTGCCTTTTTTATAATTTGCCCATCTTTTGACTGGGCCATTGTCAAATTAGAAATTAATAATTAGCCCTTTATAAAGACTTTTTTCCCCTAATTTCTTGATTAAGCACATGCCCTCTAGACTGTCTGGGTTCAGAATCCATACCTACTGTTGCTTCTTATCTGCATAACCTTGGACAGGCAATGAACCCTCTGAGGGCTCGGCCTCCCCGTCTGCAAAACGGGGGTGGGGGGGGGAGGGTGATAGCACCTGCCTTATCGAGTCCCTCTGTGAGTCAGACAGACTAACATAGAAGGTTATTTGAGCCTCAGCAAGTATTTGATAGATTAATAAAAACAGTAGTTTGTTCTCATAAAGTATTTAACTGGTAATATTGATATTGGTAATCATGAATGAAACCCTAATTTAAATAGTATTATAATTGTCTGTGGTTTGGAAGTTCATACTCCAAGGTTTATTTTCTTTATCTTGATTAATAAATTGGCAGTGAGGGTAACAGTTTCAGTGAATGCAATCTATCCACTGAGTAGAGCTTGACCCATGAAATAATGATATAATTGCTTTTAGCCTGACACATGAGATAACGATACAATTACTTTTACCCTTTTAATACTTTGATACATACTCATTTCTGTTTTCCTAGTTTAGTTAAATTTCTGTATTTGTTAATACTTATTTTCGAGGTACGGACCAAACAGCAGATTTATACTTGGAAGGGAAAGACCAGCTTGGCGGTTGGTTTCAGTCTTCCTTGTTAACAAGTGTGGCTGCGAGGAAAAAAGCCCCTTTTAAGTGAGTATCGTACCTGAGCTGAACAAGTCGGCACACTCTGCGTACTTCTTCTCTGTACTTGCCAGCGTGGGGAGCCCTGGGCCGAAGAGTATCCATATTGGCCTATAGTCTTCAGGCTCATGAGAGAAATAAGAGTTTGAAGTAAAAAGAGGGGGAGAGAGAGAGGCGGTAACCGCACAGAGAAGCCTGGTCTTGAGACAGGTCGTAACTCCAAGAAGAGGGAGCTCAGCACTGTCCGCAGAAGTGGGGAGTCAGCGGGGAGCCAGGTCTTCAGACCTGGTCAGACTCGACTTGGAGGGATGCGGACAGCGGCGCTCTGGGTCCCTGAAGACAGCCTGTGGGCTCAGTGTCCCTGTATTCCTAATATCCTGAAGTGGCTAGGGGACCGGAACATTCCTTTAGGGAATTTTATTAAATTTGGGGTTCTTGGTCATAGAGAATTGCTTTTTCCTTATGCAAATATTTGGCTAGAGGTTCTGATCAGAAAGATTCTTGAAGAGCTCAAGGTTTTGGCTGTCTTACAATGAAGACCCATCCCAGAACAGTTTAAATGTCTGTTTCTTATATAACATGCTTTCATAAGCCAATAGAACAGCAGATGTTTTTCTCTTGAAATGGCTTTTTGAAGATAATTTGAGGTGATAATCTGCTTTTTTTAAGGCATACTTTTTACTGGTTAGTTTTGATAATCAAAACCAGTATATAATAGATGCTCAGGAAATACTTATTTAGTGAGTATAAACATCGATCATTCTTCTGTTTATAAGGAGAAAGCTTATGGGTAGAAAGCTGCAAAAATTAGACTTTCAAGACACGCTTTCATACATAATCAATCAAGAAAAATCCTGTTTTTGTGTCAAACTTAGATACCCTTTTTAAGCTATAAGTCATCTTCAAAAAGATCATCACAATAGCGTCATTGTAAGAGCTGCTTTGCCTTCTTAGGACTGTGGTTGCTCATGGATTTACCCTTGGAGAAAAGGGGGAAAAGATGTCTAAGTCTCTTGGGAATGTCATTGATCCTGAAGTTGTCATCAATGGAGGACAAGTAGGTATTTCTCTAAAAATTCATATTATTTTGGTTTTGAGACTGCTAAGTTGGCAGCCAAAACCCTTAATGTAATTACTTCAATGTTTAAAACAGACAGACATCTTTTATATGAATAGGAGATGCCTTACCATGTCTTGAATCTCGACTCTTAAATAATGCATGATTTTGACGAAAAGCGGGAGGGCTGGGAATGTGGGATTGACGCATCTCAGGTCCGAATCTCTAGATAGGTCCTGAACCCTGCTACCCCCTTTTAAATTGCCTGAGCTTTAAACTCATTTTACATTTAAATGGAAATGGTATGAGAAAAAAATGAGATTGCAACTTTTAAATGCACGTTTCCTTATTCTCAGAAATCATACACTTTAAAGCATGCTATTAATGAACATCAAATCTGCAGATAATCTGGCTTATTTTGAAGTTGTTTTCAGAAAAGAAATCACTTATCTGTTACTCCTTTGACTTTTTACCGCCCTCATGTCCAATGATCATGTCTCTGTGTACAGAGTTGCTAGGGGATATTGAAGAGAATCGCAGCCCCACTCCGGCCCTCGCCCCCCAAAGGAGATTTCAGGGCGCCGCCCTGCGTCTGAGCAGCGGCCGTGAGAGATGTGTGCAGATTTGACGAGGGAGGAGGGTGGGTGTCAAGCAGGTCTGCAGCACTCACTCTGGTTTTCAGTGTTGTTTTTTAGACGTAGCCTGATTTCTGAGGCTGTAGCCCTTATTTCATTACAGTGCAGGTATTTTTTTGTGCTCATGTTGTGCTCACACGTTTTTGAGTAGGACCACCTGAAAGATTTGTTCACCTCATTGGAACTGAAAGCCATTCATGTGTGTGTGTGTTTTTGGTTTTTCTCCTCAATGTAAAGGATCAAAGCAAAGAGCCTCCTTATGGTGCCGACGTTCTTCGCTGGTGGGTGGCTGAGTCCAACGTCTTCACTGAAGTGACAATTAGTCCGTCTGTACTCAATGCGGCCAGAGACGATATTAGCAAGGTCAGTCATTGTTCTTCCTATTTCTGAAGGAGAAGTTTACTGAACCTTTGTTTTTTAAAAAGAGGCACATTTTATTTGGCACTACAAAACAGAATGAAAATGAGTTCTACACATGTGAGCATTTTAAAAATCGTGTAACTTTATATACTTTCTTTTATATTTTATTAAATAAAGAGCATAATATGTGAAATTAGACCCATTTTGTAGGAGCTACATTTTATTTGAAAATCCACCCATGTTTTGTAACATACATTTTAATATTGTAAACAAAAACGATCTGCCAAGACAGTGCAGCAGGCGGGCTTAAACTCGTACAGGACTGCTTCCTTCGGGCTCGTTAAGATGTGTTTACAGGGCGCTGACCAACAGTGTAGTTCATTTCTTCCTTAACTGAACGCTTGTCTAGACATGAACTTTAAAAATATTATTTCCCCCCATTTAAAAAATACATGATCATAATATGAGCCAAGTAAAAGGTACAATGATTTCCCCCCTTCCCTCCCCCCATAACACCTCCTGGAGTTTTACGGAAGAGAGAAAAAGACTTGATGTGCGAGCAGCTCCTCACGTTCACTTTGGAAAGGCCACATGTCACACAAAATGGCGACCTGCCAGGCACAAAGCGGTCAAGTTCCTTCCAAGTGCACTAAGACTGGCTCCAAGAGGGAGTGCTTTTCCTAGTTGGTGAACTGCTCCCTTCCAAAATCCGGGGCACAAAATTGACTATAAGGATTAACGCCTTTATAATGCTTCCCATAGAGACTGAGCCTTCTTCAGTGATTCAGACCCATGGACTTGCCTTAAAGTATTTGGTGCTCTCTCTGTCAGCCGAAAAGCATTCTGAATCAGACCATTCTGTGGATAAAAATCAAACATGCCATGTACGTCCGCACTCATTTTCTTAAGAAGGTTTGATACAGTATTAATGGTACATCTCAGTAATTGTAGACAAATACAAATACTTAAGGAATATATGTCTGCTCCAAACTGAATCTGTAATTGTTTTTAAAAAGAAAAGTTCACTTTAGTTACTGTTTCTATATCTGAGGACTGAAGAGAAGATAGTGTATGATTAGCCATATAATATGTGAAATTATACTAATTTTATATACTTAAGATTTATTTTTATTTTTATATTTATGCTATCATAGTTGACAATTTAAATACTTTTTATGTGCCCAGCAGCCTTTCACATTTATTCCATGTATCTTCGTTTTCACCTGCACAGGTGAACAAACTAGGTCACTAAAAGATGATCTGCCCTGAGATCAGAAAGGAATGGAATGAAAAATCAGTCTTTATGTGTAAAGTCCAGGGGTTGCTACTTAACCTGGGTGATTAAAATGAGGGTTTGTTTGGTTTTTTTGCATTTGTAGTCTCATTTAGGAATGTTATTTTAAAAGTATCTCATTAAGAAAATAATGTGAGTTGGATAAAACCTAACTGCAGAGAAATAAAATAACTTTTCAGTAAGAATTTAAGGCCTCATAAATTTTTTTTGAGTGCATTTTGTTTTTCTTTCTCAATAGCTTAGGAATACACTCCGCTTTCTTTTGGGAAATGTGGCTGGTTTCAACCCGGAGACAGACTCCATCCCCGTCAACAATATGTATGTCCTAGACCAGTACATGCTGCACTTACTGCAGGGCTTAGCGAGCAAGGTGAGTGGGAAACGGGACGCTTTTGGAAACGGGAGATACCCGCACTGTCACATGGTGGAATGTGATGTGCATGCACATCACAAACGTTACTAGACGTTGTTCCACTAAACGTGGAACAAACGTTACTAGAAGGTTAGGACCAAAGCTAACTACAGCACTGAGAACAGTTATATTTGATAAACTCCACACGTTCCTAGGCTGTTGACCTTAGGTTTGAAGTCTCATGATTTCTTTCCCAGTTTCTCAGAAGATTAGAGAATTACCTTGTGGAAACAATAGGCCCCAGACTTCTCAGACCATATTTTCTCTCAGATCAGCTCTATGTGTTATTTCACCAATCAGAAGGAATAGTTATACTTTATCTGCAGATGTACCCCTCAAAGTCTAGAAATAACTGAAATGAGTATTTCTATGTATCTTATAAGATATTTTGTCACTTATATATAAGGACAGATTATTTTAGACACTCAAAAATTGGAAATATGGTTTCTTCTGTGTACCCACGAGTCAGGCGTACGTGTGGATTTTTGGCCAGTTTTACTTGCAGGCATAAGTGAGGCGACAGCGGGAGCCCGCAATCTTTGCTGCTTTTAAATGGTGTGGTTGCATCACTTAAAACCAGCTCCGTCCTGTTGATCAGTGTTCCCCTGCAGTTTCCAGAGTGGAATGTTCAGTATTTCCTCAAGGCAGTTGAACTTGAGCCAGAAGTAATGTTTGGGAGACCCCTCCCCTGCCCCCCAAGAACTCTGCCTGTCACCTGTCTTGTACTTGTCTGCCTTTGAAACATTTTCAGAAGGAACATGTTTTGCTAATGACAACTTGCCTTCCCATTTGCTTATCCCGACTTCCAAACGTATTTGTCTTTGTTCCCTAGGTAACCGATTCATACAAGCAGTATGATTTTGGAAAAGTTGTTCGGCTGTTGCAAGCCTTTTACACCAGAGAACTTTCTAACTTTTATTTCAGCATAATCAAAGATAGGTATGTATGGCTGAACAGTAAAATACTTAACAAGAATTTCTTGAGTGCCTATTCCGCTTGGCAGACGCTGGGCATCCAGATGCGAGCAAGGCGGGCAGCTGGGCAGTTAAGTTGGACTCTAGAGAGAAGGCTGACTGTGGATTTTTGCCCAGCTTTACCGTTTGGGTCAGCTTATCCGCTGCTTCCTTATCCATAAAATGGTAATGCTCAGGCCATCCTAGTGTGGCTATGAGGATGAAAAGAGAATGTCAGTAATGTGCTGTGTTTGATAAAGTGCTCAACAGAGGCAGCTAACGTGAGGTCCCGAACAGAGCCTTGTTTGGGGAGTTTGTAAAGCTGGAGGGGGAGGCAGCCTCGTGGGGTGGGAGTCACATTTAAAGGTCAACCGACTGAGTTGCCCTTTGACACAGTAGCCTAGACTCCCTTATCTGGAAGGTGAAATTGTAGCTGCTGAGGCGGGCACACCGGGAAAGGGGGAAGTACAATGGAGAGCATATGGTAGAATACCTTATTTACCTTGAAGATGATTAGACGCATTCACTCGGCCACTGTAAGTATAAGCGCGGCCTGAGTTGGGCCTGTCTCAGCAGCCACACTGCAGTGGCGTGGCTGCTGAGGAAGTTGTCCTTGTCCAGGCTTTACTGTGAGCACGCCAGCGATCCCAAGCGACGCTCCTGTCAGACCGCACTGGCTGAAATTTTGGATGTGATGGTTCGTTCTTTTGCACCCATTCTCCCACACTTGGCTGAAGAGGTGTTCCAGCACATACCGTATTCTAAAGGTAAGGACGCTGATTTGTCCTCTAAATGAGGAAGGCGACAGGGTATAACTTCTAATTGTATGCACTTCATATAGGGGCGCTTACTCATTGACAGTGAATGGCTTATGGGGTTACACCTTGGTCCCTTCTGCACCTGTTTGTAGAGGAGTAGGGTGGATTTCAAGTGGCCTTCAAGTGCTTTCTGAAACGTTAACAACGGGACCATATTGAGAAAGCTCTTTTTCTTAAATATTTTATAAATGTCAGAAATACGTTAAATTTTATTAAAACCAAGTTTAGTGCTTTTTAGTATTTTTATAGTAGTTGTTTTCTTGTAACTGAACTTACAGAAAATCAGAAACTATGGCAGTTCAGCAAGAGGAGGAAGAGTCACCTCTTTGGCATCGTTATTTCCAAATGGTCATCATTTAGGGCATCTCCATAATATTTCATCCCGTGATTATCTTAAATAACAATTCTTATTTCCCATAAACAGTAAATTTTTAATGGCTAGAGCTTTATATTTCATTTAGAATGTATGTAAATTAGTGTTTTGTTTCTTGGTTTTTTGGGGTTTTTTTTTAAAGAACCCAGGAGTGTTTTTCGTACCGGCTGGATTAATACAAATTCCATCTGGAAGAAGCCCGGGCTGGAGGAGGCGATGGAGAGCGCGTGTGCCATGAGGGACGCGTTTCTTGGGAGCATCCCTGGCAGAAATGCTGCCGAGTATGAGGTGACCATCGTCATCGAGCCCGGACTGCTCTTTGAGATAATAGAGGTCAGCAGTCATTTGTACCTTTTGAAAGGGTGTTAGTATCAACAGTCTCACTGCAGATTTGTTTAGAAATCTACGTGTTGGTACAGGGAAGGTATAATTAAGTTCTAATTGAAGTGCAAACCCTCAGGGCTGTTTAGATGACACATAAGTCCATGGGAGTACAATTAGAATACACAAAAATCGGGAGTTTTGTATTAAGGGTGTGGTTTTCTGAGAATTTTGTCTATCTGGATCAGATTCGAAACAAATCCAAAATAAGATTTCCATTTTTTTTCTTGGGTTCTGGAAAAAATTCTTTTGCTCTGGCAGATTACCATGTGATCTCAAAGTATTCGCTGTTTTGTGTTTTGGGTTTTTTTTTTATTTCTACAGTCCCATCAAATATTTCTTCTTGGGATTTAGAGGTTGATTGGCCAAATGGTCTTAGAGCTTAACACACTGACTCCAGATTTTTCTGTAATTTTAATGCTTAAAAGAGAATTGGCAATGAACGTATTTTAAGTTTTACTGGTATCACATTTTCCAAAAGAAGACCATCTTATTTGGTGGGTGGGTAAGCCTTATTTAAATTTTTAATATTGTAATTGGTCAAGATTGGAGGCTTGAAATAGCTAGTGGATATGAGACTCTTAATGAAATAAGAGAATTTCAGTAATACGTTAACATTTTAAATTTACAGTTGGGAAGTTCCAGCTCCTTTATTTTCTGAGCCGGGAGATGGCACCGTGGAAGCCGTGGCCTCGCCAAGGCCAAGCCACCCAGCGCTGGGTTTTCCCCGGAATGTTATGTGTCCTTTGACTCCTGAGCTCAGTAACAAGCTGCAAAGAACTCAGCTTGTATAGGAAGAAATACTTTTTAAAAATTGTGAATACGTTTTCCTCAGGAAACACACTAAGCAGCTGTCAGATGGGGTCCTGGTTCGAACAATTACTAATTACATGATTTGTTAAAACCAAATTAATCTCTTTGAATCTGCTTTCTCATGAACTTTTTTTTTTTAAAAAGGAATGTCTGTATTAGCTCACAAATTCATTTTAAAGATCAGAATTACAATGAAAAATGCCAAGGGGCCTATCAAACACCTCAGTTCGGTGTCCTTCAGAAGGGTCTGCGCATCATTCCGACGGCCGTCCCTGCGAGGTGGTGTCTCACCTCCTCGCTGAATGTCAGATCCAGGGAAGGGGTGTGGGCCTTGGAGCTGACAGCTGTGGATGGAGTCATGGCTCCACCACGGAATGGGTGAGAAAGTTGGGCAGGTTAACCTCTCTGTGCCTGATTCTCCATGTGTAAATGGGGGTGATAAGCAGCGTGTAGGGGTTGTAGCAATTAGAAATCATCCAGCGAAGTGAAGAGCTGCCATAGAGTATATTCTCAATAAATATCATTGACCGGAAGTTTTCAGTTCAAAGTACTAGTAGAGCTGATGTGTTTTAATAGTATTAGCCCTCAGGAGGCCGTGGTACCAAGGGTTTGTCACTAAATACAAGAATTTAGTGTCAGTTACCTCAGTTTATGGTGAAAATCTACTTCTGACGGTAACTCTCATGTCCTTACTTTCAGATGCTGCAAGCTGAGGAGACGTCCAGCACCTCCCAGCTGAATGAGCTCATGATGGCTTCCCAGACCACTCTACTCCCCCAGGAACCACAGATGATGGCTGCAGATGCCACTGAGCACAGGGGGACCTTTCTAATCAACCTGGAAGGTAAGAAGGAAGGAGGTGAGGGGAACAGGGGCTAGCTGGGGAACTGAATGACAGTGGGTCATCTCTGAAAGCAGCATTCTATGGAAGTGGCTCTTGAAAGTGTCCCACCCAGTGATCTTGGGGACACAGTGCCAGGGCTAGAAGAGGGGATTTCCTTCCTGTGGTTGTCATTGTGTGTGGTGCCAGCTGCCCTCAGTCCTCTTTGGCTTGTGTCCTTCTCCTGTGACACCGACTATCCTACTACTGCCCAGGCCTACCTACCCTTCCCCATCTTTGACTCTAAAATGTCTTGTGTAGACCCCAAATTAAAATATTATTTAGCCACTCCAAGAGAGGGGTTCTGGAAGACGTATGGAACTCATCCCCGCAGTGGCCTCTCGTGAGCAAGCATCTTGTTGGTATTTCTGTTTCCCTCATTCATTCTCATTGCCAGACGTGGAGGGAGAATGGCATGCAGATGTCCTGGGAAAGGTGATGCTGCCTGTGTCTCAGAGCAGCTTCTGGGTCCCGGCGGGAGGTAGGAGGCCTAGCAGCTTGACCACGTGGTAATGACCCTGGCTTAACGTGCTCTTGAAAATGTGAATGTATAATCTTTGTGCAATGACTAGAAAAGAATTCACTTTCTTTACTAAATGTCATTGGTCTGAAGTCTTAAGAGTGTTCATAGTAGAGAAAGTCCTGTTCCTTGCGTACAAACCAAGCAGTTTTAAGTGGAGATACTGCCGTTGTCCTATAACTTGGCTCCTTTTAAAATTCCTAAGTTTCACTGCCTTCCCAGCTCCACACGTACCTGGACTTGGATGAGGAGCAGGAAGGCCTGTTCTGCAGAGGTCGGTGGGGCGCTGAGAGAGCTGCGGAGAGACGAGTGCATCTCTCAGGGTCTCAGCCCCTCCGGTCTCCGCAGCCATGCGGTTCCACCAGCTTGCTGTGTATGTGATGTGACATTGGTAATGTAACGAGCTTTGCCAAGGCAGGAAGGAGAAAGATTGAACAAGGAGCACCTGCAAATACGCATGTGTTTTTTTCTTTCACAGGTGGTGATATTCGTGAAGAGTCTTCATATAAAGTAATTGTCGTGCCAACTACCAAAGAAAAGTGCCCTCGTTGTTGGAAATACACAGCTGAGTCTTCAGATGCGCTCTGTCCCCGGTGTGCAGAAGTCGTGGGTAGAAAGTAGTGCCTCCCTCTCGTGCTGACCGCTGCTCCGGGCAAGACCCCGATGGTACCGACTGCAGTTTGGGTTGGCTGTTTACCACGCTGCGAGGAAATCCAGACTTAGGCCATGAGTGGAAGAGTAAGTGGTGGAGGATGAGAGTCAGAGTAAGAATTCTAAGTTGCTCCCATAACTTGATGAACATAACGTGTATATATATATGTGCAGAAATACATACAGGCAGATGGGTACTGCCCTGTCCACGGTGGGCCCACGCAGAACTCAGACGCTGAATATGCTCACCTGCCAGGGTGCCTGGGCAGGAAATGTTTTATATTTCATAAACCCTTTGGACTCGGTATTTAAGTTCTGTAATGTCTAAAAATAAAGGCATTCTGGAAAATTACTGATGCCATTGGTGCAGAAGTTGTGAGTTGTGGTTTTGAAGGGGAAGGGCGGATCTAAGAGTTGACAAGGGCAACCACTTTCTGCCTTACTGGTGAACACCAGCCTTTTCAGAATAGCTAGTTTGTTTGGTTGAATTAGAATGAAAATAGCACTAAACCTGTTGTTCTCATACAAGAGCAAAAAAACATTGAAGGTATACACTTACATTTATGGACGCTAAGGAAACAAGGTGAAAGCTGAAAATTTATTCACTAATATACATAAATTCACAACAATGAACAGACACAGAAAAACAGCAGTATATACAAGATTTCACTACTTACAGTACGTTACATTAATAATAGAGGATTTTATAAACAGCTCGGGATTGGATTAAATCTTTCTATGGACAGCTAATTCTACTCAGCAGAAATCAAACTTTTTAAGTCCAACAAATCCATTCCTGCCGGGGTGAGAGAGGGCTTTCCCTGTTGCTTTCCCCCGCCACTTTAAAAGTGTTTGTCTCTTAAAAATTAAATGAATCATAGCAGCTACTAATTGAATGTTGTAGTCCATGTAAGCTTAGCATTATTAAATCTTAAATTTCTGTGATTTTTAAATGGCAATGAATCATTTTTTCTTAAAGAATGCAATTTAAATGTAACAATGTTTCCCCTGACCTAAGATGAATTTTTATCACCAAGTTGAAGCAGTCTTTTCTCCATTTATTTTCCTTTTTGCAAAGGTAGAAAGCGCTTAGCAGCCCGCTGCTCTTCCTCTTTATCTACATTTATCCTGGCTCTTGGGAGTCTGCGTCTAAACACAGCCTGTAATCTCAAAGTTGGGATGTCCACACTTGCTTTCCTTCCGCATCAGACAATGGAATGTTGCGGGCACACCGTGCCTCTTTAATGGTAATGACCGACAGTGTCCTGGGGGTGGACCTCGGAAGCCACTGCTGGTTGCTGGCCTCCCAGCCGTAACTGCAGCCAAGTGCGGAGGCCCTTCGTTTCAGAACCAGCCACCCGACATCGGACCTAATTCCTCCACGCATGGCTCTTCCTTGTTACAGAACGTGTGCAGGCAGACCTCAGCGACAGCAGCACGGACCCAGACGACCACATTAAAGTGAGTGGTGCGGCACCCAAAGTCGGTCGTCACCGTGCGGCTGATGGCCGCGCCTCAGTCTGTAAAAACTCAGCATCTGGGCGCAGTCACTGCCCGTGTAGAGCAGCCGGTCTGCCTTTCTTCTATCAGATGTGCAGGTTTATTTTAAAAGCCCTTGGTGAAATAGTAAAATATGTAACTTTTGAACCCTACAACTCAGAATTCAATTTTAAAATTTTATGAGTGGTAAATTTTAGGATTACCAATCTCACTAGAGACTCAGTGATTTGTTCTGGTTCTCAGCCGTATTTCAGCTTCTTCTCAATAACCCTCAGATTTCATTGTGTGTTGGCCAGTTTTATTAGCTAAAATGTTGATTAGGTCCCCCCTCCCCCAAAATGATATGGAATCATAGTGAGGATTTAGTCTTTACAAATGCCTGTAATTCCACATTTTTGAACCAGCTTCCAAAATTTATAATTACTTTCAGAATATTTAGAAAAATCAGAAAGAACCAATCTTCTAAAATGTCTGTAACAAGGATTTGTCTGAAGCTCGACACACTCAAAAGAAGTCACGTGAATGCATCTGGGTGGGTGGCAGAGTCGGCGGAGGCTGCGGCCGGACCAGCAGGAGGTCCTTTGCAAAGCCACCCTGCACCGTGTGCACTTCGTTCAGACTTACAGGCCTGCACCCCAAGTACTCAGCACACCCTAAACACTTACTTTCCAAGATTTAAAATTAAACAGGAATTCAGTTTTAGGCAGGGAAGTTCTTACTTGGATGTGATCTTTTAGGTAAAAAGAATTTACATTGGGATATCCTCAGAGATTCTTTTCTTTATGTCTCCTCAACTTTGTACAATTGCTAGCGTTGGCTTCTCACAAGGGAGTAAAGAAACAAACTTCTGTATCACAACAGTTGAGATCCAGGACAGGTATCAGTAATTGCACTGTATGGCTGCATTCCAGAGATACACCGTAATAAATACTTGGTATTTGTAGAGCTCAAAGCACTTTTTAGAGTTTTGGTTAATTTGATTTTAATCATATAATAATCCAGCACTTGGACTGCGCTAGGCACTGTAGGGTATAAAGTCAGTCGTCGTCTATCCTCTCAACCCAGCTATGAGGTAGGTTTGCTAAAGCTGTAATATCACTAAGCATTTTCTGTACTGTTCCCAAGAACAGATACGTCACATTATCAAGTCTCAGAAGCAGACGTTTCTAAACACTTGTAGGAAAAATAAAGTTAGACTTAAATTTTTAGCATCTTTGCCCCTTTTCTAAAACATAAGTTTTACAAGATAATACATTTTTACAATTAATTACCTGATGTGGATACAACCTTGAATCTTGGCAAAAAGCAAATCTTACCTTGTATTATGATTACTTTTGGTGTGTTGCTTGCATCTCAGATTCGCAATTTTGGCAAGTACAGAGAGGGACTTTGGTACTAGCTCAAGGGCTCTATTACATGTCCCTTCTGATGACTGATGACCTTGAACACATTATCCCTTCACAAAGTCACTGTCCTCTGATGGCAGCCGAAAACCCTCCGGGAAAGGAACCCGTCAGCTCCCAGCGCTCCAGGGGGCCGTCCAGCAGGGGGTGAGCAGGAGAACAAAAGCCTCTTCCCAACGGTTGTGGCAGGAGAGTGGGGTGTTTCTCTAACTTTACTGATGGGACTATATTCACATGACCACACTGAAATTTCCTTAGAACAATAACATTTGAGTAGGAAATATAGAATCTTATAATAAGAACATAATCTGTAAATTACAACCAATTTTAAATAGTAAAATTTAACAATAAAGCTACTTAAGTGCTTGAATTAGAAATAAACAGTAAAACATCTGTATGAGTAGTTAATAGTATTAATTGATATCTGTTTATATTTTACCAAAGGAGTGGAATTTAGCCAGGACTGTCCTCCTTTTTAAAGTGTGTATATGTATGTATGTATGTGTGTACACACACACACACACACACACACACACATACATATTCATTTTACAAAAGAAAAAAAAAGATCTCCTCCCTCCGTGGAGCCCAGCTGCCGCTGTATAAAATAACCATGCACTAATCGGTGTGCCAGGCACACGGAGTGAGACCCTGTCATAGACAGGATCCTGAGGGAGGAGCGGGTATGGCTTCCAGAGCTTCGAAGAGGTGTAAGGCTAAACTGTACTGCCCGTGGTTTTCAGGCAGTAGCTCAATTACTTTATGGACTAGTTTAGCTGTTGTTGCAATGGGCACTTCTGTGTTTTGAAGATCCTGGGGGTCCTACAACCAGGAGACAAAAACAGCCCATCAGTTATTGTACACCTAAGCAATAGGTGTTACTAACAAAAGTGCTTTTCTTCAGCGCTAAGTAAATTACTGATTAAAATTCTCTCCTCAATTGCTCCTGGCGATGCAGTCGAGGACACGCGCAGTGGCCACCTGGGCCAGCCGGCTCTGCCGTACTCACCATCGCCTTCAGCCAGGTGCAGAGGGCGGGCGGGAGCCTGGCCAGCAGCTCCATGTCCTCCTTCGTCTGGGTGCGGAGGAGCGCGTGCGCCAGCCTCTGCCCCGTCACCATCAGCAGCTGGGAGGCAAGGACCTCTTTGTCATGAACCTGGAGGATGGCCTGAGGAGGGGAACGGGACAGCTCTAGAGTGAAAGCCGACAGGCTGACAGACCCTAGGAGAGGCACCGCCGCCAAGAGGCTGGTCAGGCTTCGATCGCAGGCCGTGCACAGTTGGCCCTTGAACAGCGTGGCACTGAACTGCACCGCTCTGCTTACACGTGGATTTTTTCAATAAATGCTGTTAGGTGCATTTTTTTCTTACGATTTTAGTAACATTCTTTTCTCTAGCTTACTGTGTTATAAGAGTACAGTATATAACACGAGTAACATACAAAATGTGTTCATCAGCTGTTATGAGCAAGACTCCCAATCAATAGTGGGCACTGCTTTCGGAGTCAAAGTTTGGGGAGTCAAAAGTTACACACATATTTTCAGAGGCATGGGGTCAGTTCCTCTAACCCCCATGGTGTTCAAGGGTCAGTTGTCCAACCAAAGTATTACTCAGATCAAAGAGCATTTAAAACCCAAGCTTCTGCCACCATCTGACTTTCCAATTCAGCGTGACTACATGAGTCCTTTTCAAGCTTTTGTCCATTGTGTTGACCGCTAAGCCCCTCTGCAGGGAACAGGCCGGGCACCTTGGAGTTTACTAAACATTAAACAGGAATTTTTATATTTTAACATTCTTCCATTTTTGCACCTAGAAGCTCTAACAGAAGGAAAAGGAGAAAGCTTTACTGGTCCTCGCCTGCCACCGTCGAGTTTATAACCGTCAGGTGCAGGGCGGTTTTTACCTCCTCCCCCAAGTGGTCAGCTCCATAGTTGTAGAGTTCCTGCGCGTAGTGCCTTCTGACAACGTCTTCACTAACTTGAAGGTGATGGGCCAAGTCCACGGCTAGAGCTGGCCAGTCTTGGTCTTTCCCAGAAGGAGTGGCCGGTGCCTCTTCTGATGTGTCTTTGTCCTTTGCACCTGAATGTTGAGCCTGGACAGCTGCACTAACGACTTTCAGTAGGAACTTGAAAAGGGAGAAGGAGATACAGCAATGTCATGTTAGTATGTTTCCTTAAAAAAATAGCTAAACTGTTGGCTTTCCTGTCAGAGTGTCTTTTCCATGAAAAAATGTGTAATTACAAAAAAATGAACACATGATTTAAAGGTAAACTAGCTCTCAAGAATACTCTGGAAGTGGTCATCCTTTGAAGGCCAGCTAGATTTTTACTTTACGCCCTTTTTCCCCAAGAAACAAAACCCAGTAACTAATTTACCTGCTGTCGTATAGAAATAAAGTTTGGATCCATTTCTCCACTAGGCAGCAACTGTATTGAAGTTAGGTCTTTGAAAAATGCATTTTTCCCCTAACGAGAAAAAAGAAACCAAGGAAACTTGAGTATGGGTCATTACTGGGGGGAGGAGAGAGATTAAGTCACCTAAGAATATCTCCCGGTTCACTGCTTCCCCTCCTCGAACAAAAGCATCTTAGGGTTTTACTTAACAATTATCTAGTGTGCAGTGGGAAGCCTTCAAGGTGGTCCCCAGGGAGCCCCTCCTCTCGTGTGGGCTGGTGACTCCCTGCTAGCAAACAATTCGGCGATTCACTTTCAAAACCAGGCCACAAAAGGACGGTAGCCTTTCCCCTATGTTCACACTCACTTCCTCACCCCAAGGGAAGCTCCCCACACCACCCTCACCACAGCCCTGGGCGCCACCCTCACTGCAGACTCACGAGAGACCCCGAGTCTCAACCCACAGAAAGGGGTTCAAGTCTTATTTTCAGCCACTCCATTTTCGGATAATGTGTTACGGAATAGAAGATAACTAATACACAGTGCGTACCCTAAATCCTTTTGAAAACACCAAACCGTTTAAAAACACCATGTTTGAGACTAAGCATTAGTCTGAGGGGCCAAAGCACATCAGGAAATAGGGCTTAAGCTTCTGGGAAGTGGGTGAGGCAGAGGGCAGAGAGCAGAGAGCACTGGCCGGGAAGTGGGAACCCTGACTCTCGGTCCAGGTCCACCCCAGCATCCTGGGGCTCTGGCGGGGCAGGGAGCCCCCCAGGGACAGCTGTCCTGCGCACACCTGCTAAGCACCCAGCTCCAACACAGCGCTGAAATTCGGAGGTACTTGCCTTACTATCAAAAAGCGACAGTGGCTTCACAGCCTTCAGAGCAAACCTCATCACTGCATACAGGATGGAGCAGAGGACGGAGTGGTGCTCCACCAGCGGGTAGTGGACGTGCTTCTGTTCGAGGGCCAGCTCCACGATGGAGACTGGCCCCTCGACCGCGAGCCAAGCGTCCTCGGTGTCCAGCACGGGCGCCTGCATCTCGTCCCTGCTCACGTCTGCCTACGCGTGTGAGAGCGGAGAGCCGGTCAGCACGGGAGGCGTCGCAGCTTGCGGGCAGTGCACCGAGGCATGAGCTTACCAGTCACAGAATGCAAACCTCTACTTCCCACCCCCAAATTGTAATTTTAAAAATCTAATTCTGATAAGAAACATCATTATTTGTGGGTTTAAGTCAAAACTGTGAAATGAATAAATGAAAATATTTCTGTAGCCCTTAAATCCAATGATTTTTCAAACCACGTAACAGCGCGGACAGCTGGGAAGGAAAAGGCGCGCTGTACCTCCATCAGCGTCTGCAGGAGGTCCAGGCAGGAGCCGAGGAAGGAGGTCAGGGCCGAGTCGCTCATGCCCACATCCTGTTTTCAAAAACAAACATCTTTAGTTCCTGCAGCAACACTCTATCATTACTATGAGGGAAAAAACAAAAAATCTGACCTTCTACACTGAATAGAAAGGCAAGAATTTGAAAGTCGAGCCATTAGCATATTTTAATGCCCTTCTTCGGATTTAACTGACTTTAAAATTAGGTTTTAAAAAAAGATGGTACTATCGACTTTTAAAAATTAGTGTCCCGGGAGCACAGTAAAGACACGATGTCATCGTGCGTCACAGGTGGCGGCACTCACTCATCCTCACTGTCCACGAACTCACGGGACAGGTTTGAGGTAGCCACATAGTCACGGGCCAACATGAAAAGTTCTGAGAAAACCGCCTCGTCTGGTGTTAGAGTATCTTTCAGGGACTGAGCTGAGCCCTCCGAACAAAACTCGAATGCTCTAAATACCAGACAATGCCGGGGGCGGCGGACCGTTCCTGTCCGCGCCCTTACGGGACCTGCCCAAGGGGCTGCTGTGTTCACGTCCAGTCTTTTTTAACCCACAACCGACCAGCCCCTCACATCCCAAAGTAATCCAGGCTGTGTGTGTGTGACATGCACGTACACGACCTACAGCTGTAAAGACACTCGCAAGCACACACCGGAAGTCTTCAACCTCGGTGACTTTTCAGGACTGAGGGTCTGTAACAGCTGGGTTTGTACGTCCCAGTATTTCTTAAGATATTTGTAATGAGACTATTTCAAAGTTGTGAGCAAAAGCCAGTTCCGTGGGCTGGCATGTGGTTTCAGACTGTACAGTGGTCATCACATAAGGGCAGAGCAGATTCACGACTCATGACTCCACTTCGGTTTGATGGTGGGTAGCCCATTACAAGTCTCATTTGAAGGGCAGCAAAAATGTACAGCGAGGGCACCGTGTTACCCTCCTGCCCACAGTCTGAAGCTGAGGACGTCTGGCGACAGCCCAGTGGAAGTGCGCTATCTGGCCATCTGCGATGGCAAATTAAGGTTGGCCACAGTTCCGGGGCCATTTCCCTAATATGGTACTCTCCATCTTCCTTATCTTCTGATATGGTATCAAAATGGTAAAAAGCAAAGTTCACCCCGTAGTTAATGAGGTTCTAGTTCAAGTGCAGGATTGACAAATACACGTCTAGATAAGGAGACTCACTTACCCTTCGGCATAACCTATCCTTTGGTGATTTTCCAACCTAAGGCAAAAGGAAAAGGAATGCTGTATTTACTTAACAATTTAAATAAAAAATCATCACTACGGTACAGGAAGTAAAAAGTAACAAAATTCTAAAAATACACATACACCTATAAATAAACGTGGCAACCAATCATAAGATAAGGCAAATAATTTTGTGGTGGAATGTAAAAATGTATTATGAAAAAATATCACCCTAGGCTCATAATCCTCCTCAAAAATAAATATTTTTGGACTACTAAATTAGAAAACTAAACAATCTGGTTCTTACTTTGTATAATCAAATAACTAGGTTGCCTTAAAACCCGAAACCAAATTTAAGGCTACGAACAAAGAGCAGCAAAGAATTCTGCTAGCTGACAAAGATACACAAGGGTTTTAAGTGGGCAGAAAGAAGGCACAATCTAAAGCACGAGTGTATACTTCTAGCTCAGACAATCAGTTGATTGCCCTGATTTAATACATAATAAGACTCCAGTGCTCACTGCGTGATACAGGGTAGGCAGTGGCAGGTGAAAGTCCTGCCATTCGGGAACATTACTTGGTGGGACAGTTCATGGGGGACAGTGAGGGCGGAAGAAGGGACTCCGGTACAAAGGACCCTTCGTCTCATTGCCGCCTGCTGAGGTGGTTGACCGTCCCCAGGCAGTGCCCTGAGGCCCCGTCTAGCAGGCCGGTAGCTTCTGCTCCACCAGCTGAGTTACATGCGCACGTGTTCTGTCCATTCCCAAATCCACTTACGCCGGGTGTACAGATTGTAATTGTAATTTAATTAAACCGAGTCAATGTGAATGACGAAAAAGGAAGTTGTTTATATGAATATTATGTTGAATGTTTTATAAGGATGTATGAAGATAAACTAACTTCCAGGTCTCTTGGATTAGTTGTTTCTGAGGAAACAACTGCAAAGATGAGGGAGTAAATTATAAAAATCTAAAGATTCTGCACTCAGATGGCCCCACAACTTTAAAGAAAAAGGATCGAGAACTCACAGGCAGTGCACTATGGGTAAGGTTTACATAGGAAAACCACAGAACTACAGTCAACTCCATTCCAAGAAGAGATCTGGCCCTGCCTCCAAGGCTCAGCGAGTAAGAGTACATTTGTAGGTTTTAATTGAAAATAAAGTGCAAACCCTTGCTTGAACCCCACACCAGCCCTAACCTGTTAGGTTTGAGGCTTTGACAGGGGAGTGCTCTCTTTCGAGGATGCGGGGCTCCTGCTCGAGTCACCAAAGAGCCAGCAATTTCACAGAGCAAGAGTGAAATGTGGTGTCAAAGAAAAGCCGGTCTAACAAGGCCCAGTGTGCATAATCTTTCTCGTGTCATTTAAGGGACCCGAATGAGAAGTCAGTACAGGAAATGTAAAATTACCTTGTCCATCAAGTACGCAGCTGCTGAAAACCGTTTAACCAAGAACGTGTTCCACATCATCAGGGCCACGCCTAGAACACGAGAAGGACGGGCAGGAGACAGAGGGCTCGCATGTGCTTCCTCACATGGAACAAGTTACTATCTTCCCTAAGCTTATAAACCTAGAGGGGCTATTTGCTTAGTAATATTTATACAGTCAATAAAAATCATTATTCTGTAACAAAAATCAGAGCTGATCTGCATAAGAGGATATCCAAATGGCCAATGACTATAAGAAATGGCTCATGTTATTACGAGAGAAAGAAATTAAAATAACAAAGATAGTACACAACCAACAGAAAGGCTAATTTTTAAAAAGCGACAATACCAAGTGCTAGTGAGGATTTGGAAACAATTGGAGCGCACACTCCTGCATTGCTGATGGGATCGTGAATTGGTGAAGCCACTTGGAAAACTGGCAGTGTGAACAAGCGCTGAATACGTGTCTGCCACACAACCCAGCGACTCCACCGCAGAAATGAGCACAAGCACACGGACAGGAGTGTTGAGAGCAGCTTCCTTCCTAACAGCCTGACCCTGGAGACAAACCCATGTCCCTCACCTGACTTACCTCATACGGAAGCATCAAATAAAGTGGTAGATAAAAAAAATATTAAAAAACAAAATACAAAAAATATATATATAAAAAACAAAAACTGGGGTTTATACTTGCACGTTTAATAAACTATGGCATTTAAATGGAAACTTCTGAAACAGCTGTGAACCAGGCAGCATGCGCATGACCTTTCACCTGCAGCTGTTGTCACCCACACAGCTGCTCCCGTGTCCAGCAGTGGGGCCTGCAGAGATTGTGAAGGGGTCGGGAGCTCGGTTTACCAACTGGGCACCACGTCCAAATGTGAAGTACAGCTCTAGCCTGAGGTCAGTAGGTAACTTAGCTTGATAGGTGAGGATAGCACATCTAGAGGCTAATTTCCCTAATGAATCGCTTTAAAATCTTATTTCCTTGGAAGAAGGTATAATCTAAAAAGATGAGTAAAATGATTTTCAAGTTCTCTTCATGTAAAATGAGCCATTTTAGAATTTCTGCAATTTGACTTCACATCACCCACGGGAAGGTGGTCCAGGAGAAGAAATAAACAGCTTTTCTAGGATTGATCACGGGGACATAAAGGTGACACTGCCTCCTGCCCAGTCGGAGACCTAGTCTGAAAACTTGGTACGATGACTCACCTGCCGAGGGCTGAGCTCCTCGATTAATCCTTTTAGGAAACTCATCGAGCTAGTAAATGGAACCAGCAAGCTGCCGATCGCTTTTTTTCAGGAGACATCCACAGGCGCCATGGAACGGCAGCCCATGGGGAACGGTCACGTTTATATTACGGAAGCACAAGGTTGCCTGGCTACCTAGCTCTTTAATCCGGAGTTAGAGTCCTGAGTGGCACCCCCTTCTTCCCTCACCTGCCTGTCGGCTGAAGGGGGAATGAGTAACACACGTGTGTGCTCTTCCCCTTACTTACACCCAGGGCGGGCAGTCAGCTTGGGAAAGGGCGGCTGGGGACACAGGCGACAATTACTGCCAACGCCCCCTCCCTTTTTGGGACATTATTTTTCTAAGCAGTGAAGAAAGCCAGTACTCTGTGTGTGAACGTGTGTGTGCACATGCAGTATGTACATATATACACAGCAATGTGTCAGATGGTAGGGTCAGCGAATGAAAACTTAACAGGCTACGCACGGAAAGGTTCTTGCCTCTTCTGAATGAGTTACGTTGTGAGTGCCCGTTTACTCACCGTTCTGAATGTGTGCATTGCCCACGTGCTTCAAGTGCTCTATGGACCTCACGAAGAAACGCGCTTCCTTACGTAAAGGGAGAAAAGAGAGGGAAAAGCCATTTAGTAGGCGTCTCGAACACAAACGGAGGCTTCTTACGCAAATTCCTGTATAAAGCTACATAAGACTGTTGCAATAAGAACATGGAAGTATTAGGTAAGAAGTAATGTTTCGTAAGATAATGGCATGGCCTCCCTTAAATTCAGATCACCTGTGTAATGACTGATTTCTAGAAACCTCCAGGTCATATATACTGACATCCAGGCTCAGAGTCGACTATGACTTATGCATCACAGCAGTTTCTTTCCAATAATACTTGAATTTCACAGAGACATGAAACAATGGATTTACTTCTTTGCAGATACCACTCATTCATTAGTCAACAAATACTTGTTGAGCACCTACTATGGTATGCACCAGGCTCTATGAGACACCAGGAATACTGATGTGAACAAAACAGACCCAAATCTTTGCCCTGAGGTTACGGTCCAGTGAGGGGGCTAGATCATAAACATAAGTAAATGACACAGGATGTCAGTGATGAATGCCAAGGAGCAAACACTAAAGCACTGGGGGGAAATTGGAAGATCAGAGGGGGTCCCTGAAATTCAACTCTTTCCAATCAAGGTAGTTTACACATTAGAACTTAAATACAGTAAGTAAAACTACCCAGAAATTCTCCAGATCTTTGCTAAATAATTTGGTGGCCTAAACAAAGATTAAACAAGTGTTCTGAACCTAACAAAGCTGTGTGTGTGAAATGGAACTGGGATGGGGCAAGGAGATAAATAGCTAACAGGAAAAAACCCAGGCAAATAAGAAAAGTGGCCGCTTATTTCACAAGTAAACAGTTGTAATAATTAATAGACTGTGATCACACTAGTCAAAATATCAGGCACTGCACGAGTCTCCTCCAAAAGCTGCTATGAGCCTTGGAGACAGCGACCGTTGGATCCGCATTTACTTCAAAGAGAAGACTGAGGACCAAGGGCTCCAGACGCTCCCAAAGGCTCGGGAGCTGCTAGCCGGCACTGCTGGGCCTGAACGCAGCTGTGTTCGCCATGCCGACTGTCTTCGGTTTGTGAGCAGGAGCTTGTAAAACAGGCGTTTCTCTTAAGTGTTACTTTCTTAGACCGGAACCTGGAATTAATTTGTTTAGATTTTTGAAATTCCAATGTCCTCGTTTATGACCTAACGCTCTTTTTTCACACAGGAACGGTATCCCATGTAAATAGCGGCCTAAATGTGATTAGGAGGTTGCAACGTCAACTGAAGAGGGGGATTCGAGGGCGTCCAGAAGGTCCCCTGTCCCCAAATCACTTTTTGTTCAGTTTCACTGATCAGACCGCATCCATTTAAAGCACTTACTTTTTACATGTCTTCCTTGCATCAGTAAGTGACTGCTTGTTACAGACCTTTTTTGAGGAAGGAGGAATATCTCCACCATTAATGTATTACTGGGAGCTAGCTCATCAGTGAGATCTTTCTTCAAAAGTGCAACCCGCTCTAAGGGCTGGCAAGGGAAGAATCCCGACTTGAAGGGGTGGGTCACAGCCTACTGACGCAGGAGGCCTGTGTGAAGGACGGTGCCAGCAAGGAGGGATGGACATCGTGTGTGTTTTTTGTCTTACTGTGTCCTGGCATCAATCCTGAAGGATCGGCACCATCACTGATAGGGGGCTGAGGGAAACGGGCTCAGAGACGCGGTGACGGGCACTGCCCAAGCCCACATCACTTCCAGGCTGTGCAGGCCCTGGGGGAGAGGGCGGGCACCAACAGTGACAGAAGATGATGGCCCAGCCGAGAGCTGAGAGGACCCCAGGCCGGCTCTGGACTAGAGTCGGCCCTGCACACAGTATGGCCTCCCTGATTTTCCTCCTGAGACAGACAGAAGTGGTGAACAGACACAGACACACCTGAACTTCAGGCCCTCAGCGGGCATCAGGCTGTACTCTGGCTGTTATCCCGGTGACTACAATGCTCATGATTTTCTGTTAGGCAGGTGCTATCTCAGGCAGGGATTCAAAAGGCAATAAAAAAACACACTCATCACAACCCAGCTGGGAACAGGAAACCGATACACAGAGGAACCTGGACTCAGTCCTTGCCCAACAACTGGACCACCCAGACAGTGTGTCCTCGGGCCAGGAACATAGCCTCTCTTCGCCCTGGTTCTAGAGCGAGGACAAAGACAACACCTGCACTTCTCAGGTTTACTGTGAAGGTTATGGGAGACGACGGATGAGAAGGCCAAGAACAGCTCAGACAGAGACGTCCCGGGGGGAGAGTCCTGTGCTCCTACTGAGTTATTTAACGGAACAGCATGAGCACCCTGAGAGCCCCCCCAAGGCGGCTGCGGCCTCACCTCTGGGTCCTTGTTCCACTGGACCACGTACTCCCAGCAGCAGTGCGTGTGCAGCACGGCCAGCTCCAGGCTGCACGGGAACTGCTCGTAGGCCGCCCGCAGCAGGTCTGCAAGGCAGAGGCAGTGACGCGTGAGCCCGCCTACGGCCCCCACCAGCCTTCTCCCTGGAGCCCCTGCCTCCCGCGTGGAAGTGCTACCTGGTACGGCTCCCAAGTCCACACCCGCCGCCGCCACCTCAGGCAAACCTCGGTGAACGCCTTCCTCGGACTCGTCTGGGGCTTCTGCACCTCTTTCTGTATCAGCCAGTTTTAACACTGCAGGGCTCAAATCCTGTTTAAATACCCACTTGGCCACACTGTCTGCAATGCCACCTACAGTTTGGAGACGAGAGAAAAGGAAAATTGGCAGTGTCTGCAGAAGGGAGCATTTCTGATGACGAGGTCTAAGTGCCAACATTCGGTCCGCAGCCTGAAAGTGGCCCCAAGCCCCTAAGATCCACAGCAGTGTTACTACCTACCACTCGCCTCTGAGGGCAAGTGGGCTCTCTGCTATCCAAGGGCACCTTGAGGCTTGCCTAAAATATCACACACACAAATGCGTACAAACATATGTCTGGACACATTCCTTCTATGTTTTCAACTCGAAACATACTTTACCACAGACGCAACGATGAATGCATCTTTAAAACGCTTTCATTTAAAGATGAGTGAAAACAGGTGGATTAGCATATCTGTCTAGGCTTCTTAGGACAATATGTTACTTTTAAGAGTCAATTAACTTGCCTATCTGGACTATTTAGGGGCAAAATTTAGCCATAGTTAATCAATAACATGATGCTATGTTGCAATCAATATAGTCCAAAAACCAATAAATGCAAATGGGGAAATATTCCAAGAGTCCTGTTTATTACCTAAAACAAATTATACATCTTCTATAATTTACCAGATGCTTTCTCTCAGTCTTTCTCCTCTTTCGATTCAAATGTAGACCTTTCCACAAAAAAGAAGGGCTTGCAGTAAAGTCACAATAATCAGGACCACACAGGAGAGCCATGTGCTGGGTGACCTAACGTCCTACATTCGGCTTCCAAGTCACTGGCGAATTCTCAGTCCAACATCAAGGTCCTAATGATGCTGCTCCAGCTAATGTGGAAATGGCGTCCCCACCCTTTCCCTAGGGGGCAGCGTGGGGCACAGTGACTTTATAATGGAAAATTTCATGTCTGAAAAAGAACGCGAGGACGAGTAAACTAAATAAAAATCTATAGATACCTGGGTGTTTATAAACCCAGAAACACAGTCTAGTGTCCCACGCCTGACAGAGCTGCTGGGAAGGAAAGGAAGACCATCGAGATCATTCGAGGCACAACCCGCTCACGGTCGTGTGAGCCCGAGGCACCGGAGCCCGGTAGCTCCAGGACAGGAGGGAGTCGTGCATCGGCAAAGAGGTACTGAGCTCCGCTCCACGGGAATTAGGAGGATGAGGAGAGGGTCTGCAGTCTGTGGCGCACGAGAGGTTCCCGGGGGGGAGGAGGCGGCCCTGGGGCTGGGCAGGCCTTGGTGTCCAGAGCTCGGACAGAAGAAACAGGAGTGAGGGAAGGGGAGGCGGGCGAGCACAGGCTCAGGCCCAGAGCCAGGGAATCGTGCGGACATCAGGCGAGAAGAAATGGAAAAATGGGCTGGGCTCCAACTCAGCAGTTCTTGGAGGGCAAGTTTCAGAACCCACACTTAGTTCCAGTGGTTTCTGAACTGCTTAGTTTCAGTTTTAGGCCCTTAAAGGCTGAAAAATTATGGAGAGCCCCGAAGAACTTCACCTCATGGGCTACCCTGATCAATATTTATGGTATTAGAAATCAAAATGGAGAAATTATTAAACAAAAATCTTCATACATTCAGTTTAAAATAGAAATAATAAAGCCACTGCATGTTAACATTTTATGAGAACAACTGTAATTCCCAGGGCCCAGCAAGGTGTTTGGTGAGAAGTGGCGTACACTCCGCAAACCTCTGGCTCGGTCTGGAGCCCCCGATGAGCCTCTGCACGCCGTCCCCTGGGCTCTGCTGTGTGGGGTCAGGTACACGGGGAGCACGTGGCCTCACACAAACATGAAGTCGGAAGGCGGGGACTGTGGAGGCCCCCGACCGCTGTAAGGCTGCGGGGTGTGGGCGGGGGCCCCTGAGCAGGGAGCTGACAGGAGCCAACTTTGCAAAGGCTGGGAACAAGTTATGTGGTGGGCTGTTTATATATTTTCAAAATCTGAGTGTATTTTTCTTTCCTTATTCTTTCAGTCATGTCTATAAAAAACAAACAAAAGCATAAACCACCCCAGTACAGGCGTATCAACACAGACACTGGAGCGCACTTCAGGTTACCTCGGCCTCCTTCCAGGAGCTTCTTCACCGAGAGCCTGGGCCGCGGCTCAGGGGGCAGCGCCGACGCTTTGCAGGCCCGCGCGCCCGCCCTACTGTGAAGCAGGGTCTGAAGTATGAGGCAGTCCTCCAGCTGCTTGAGCAGGAGTTTCCAGTACTCGGTGTCTAGGGAGAGGGCCTCCCAGGAGTCCGTGAGGGCCTCCACATCGGCACCCGCCGCTGTTTGGGAAAACTAACAGAGAGACCCTGGTGACAACCTGGCAAAGATTCTGCTCCCCATTAACTTTCATGAGCTTTGAACTTAAGGCTGATGGATTGTCAGGGCACATTGCACAAATGCTGGTTTGCTGATGTCACTACTTGGCTGGAGGAAACATGAGGGTCAGGAGTGGATGGGAGACCCCGGGGCAATGAGGATGGAGTCGGGGTGTTCCCAGGAGACCTGCAGCCACCCCCAAGTTGTCAGGGCCATCCTTGAGACGGGCCACGGCTTTTCTATCAGTATCGGGAGAACACACTCACCAACATGAAAAGTGTGTCTCAAATTTCTTTCTGCGTTATTATAAACACGTCGAGCTAGTACCCCCGTGCCACATGGTGACGGCTAAGTTCAAGTGTGCATGTCGTCTGAATAAACAGATTAAAGGTAGCATCCCTCACCCCCCTTCTGACCCTGAAAATGACAAATAAGAACCTGCAGGCACATATTTCGGATCCCTGACACTGCACAGCAGGAAGACCACGTGGCCCCAGGAAGGGAAGAGCGGTCCTTCTGCAGGCTGGGCAGCACCTCTGCCACTGACCTTCCTCTCGGTCCCGCCGTTTGACATCTGCGCAGCTACAGAGTGCCCGACATGCGCAGACAGCAGGGCAGCCCCATTGTTCTCAGACTGGATACAGGCCGTGCGCATCTGCTGCCACCAAGGGGACACCGACTGGGAGTCCCACGTGTCATCGATGGCCACTGCCAAGTTCAAAAGGAACCCTTAGTTTCTCAATTTTGGGGTCCAATCTTTCAGATTCAACATCGTGTTAAAACTTAATCCCCCAGGGATGTACACGTCTATTTCTGGATGAGCCAGAAAAAAATCCTCAATCTATTTTAGCCAGAACACGTATATTCCAATTACTTATTCTTCTCAATCAACTTTAAGTCCCTGTTTGGAATAATTCATCATTGCAGAAAAATACTATTAAATGTTTCAATATAGTAGATTATTGTTCTCATCAGAACAAAAATGAGAAAAAATAATAACCTCTACCCAAGACCATTTGATTTACATGACTTTTGATGACAGCGCAAATATCATTTCCATAAAACATACTTGAAGTACATTAAGAGCTTTCTCTGGGAACATAAAGGAGCCTCTAGACAGAGGGGAGCACGTGGTAGACTGCGGTCTCCTTTGTTAGGAGACACAACTCCCCTCCCAGTTTCTGCGGCACTTCAAACACCAAACTTTGCTCCCCGCGCAGAAGCCGGCAACACGCCCGTGGCCCAGCTGTCCAGCTCTTTACCTTTCATCCTGCTCAGGAGGGACAGCATCGTATGAAGGCAGCAGACCGCATGCGGCTTCTCCAGAATGTCCTTTTCCTTAGAGAGCCAGACACTCAGCAGCAGAGACTGAAATCAAATTTAAATCCTTTTCAGTCTCAAAAATTCTTCACATAGACTCTCGCACTTCTCTAGAGGGCACGTGTGTACACGAGTGATTCGGTCTCTCGGGCTGGGGGATAAGGGTTTGGCTGGGATGTCAGGTGACGTGAACAAGGCAGAACAAGTCCCCCGTCCACCTAAGAGGCTCCTCATCGTCTGCCAGGATCTGCCTTCCGCCACTTCCACCTCTTCTTCGGTTTACGCGCTGCCTGCCTGCTGGAGCCTCCGTGAAGGAGCACATTACAGTAAGTCCTCATTCGATGTCACTACTGGGTCTGTGAGTTGGAGCGGAACCAGGTGTGACAAAACCAGCCCCACCACAGGCCAGCTCACAGAACTAAGACCTAAGTTCCCGCGGCATCTCCTCTATGTGTGGCCAGAGGGTGCTATTTGAGGGCCTGTCAGGTCACAGGAGATGCCCCTCAGCCTTGGACCTTGTCCCCGTCTCACCCATACAAGACAGTACAGCAAAATAGTAACTAAATCAAGTGTAAGTCTCAGAAAGCTCCATGGATGCAGTACACTCAGGAATCTTTGCAAATTTAAAAATTTATACTGCCTACGTCCTAAGTACCAAATTCCTTCAGGAACATAATTTCGATAAAATTATAATTTTCAGAGAATAATTAGAAAAGAATGGACACGAGTTGCATTTCAAACAGATTGTCTTCATAACACTAGCGACACATTTTGTGGAAAGATAGTACTTTGTTTTTGTTTTCTGAATGTTTTTATTTTGCCAATCTGCCCTCCATGACCAAACTCCACCAAAGACCGTCTGCGGTCGGTGTGCTCCCACACTCTGCTTGTAGGTTCCCCGACCTCTCACCTCCACTCCCTCGCCCCCGCTACCATCTCCACGTTTTCTAGAGAAAGGTACCCCTTTTTAGCCATGTTTTTTACACCTAAAAGTCTGTCACTCTTTTAATGAAATACAAGAGAAGTTTATCTACTATCTCTGAACACTATTTGAAACTGAATAGTTTAGAAAAACATTACTGGTCTCCACTTGGGCACTGACTGCTTTGGGAACAAGCGAGACGTGAGCAGGACGCACGCTCACTGCCTGGTACGCAAACCCCGCACTGTGCTTTCCTGCAGACTGCTGGAGACGGGGACACGGCTACGATTTCCTCTGATCAATGTGACCACAGTGGCCAAGCAGGGTTTTTAACAGCTTATCTTATTGTGCACTCAATTTCTTACTTTAATTCTTGGACTCTGTCTTGTTTTGTTTTTTTTTAGAGAAGTTCCTTCTTCCCTCGCCATTCATAATCGTTCACTGTGTGCGAGGGCCACGTCTGTGTGCACATGGGGGAGGTAAGAGAAGAACTTGAGACGGGAGAGGGTGGCTTCCTCGCCCGTTTCAGAACATGCAGACACCGAGTGCTGTGGTTCATCCACGGGACGATCCTTTTATCTACATTTCTTATAGCACAGGGACAAAGCTCTGACACACAGTCTAAGTTTGTGATTTACAACTCTGTAAGTCTGCTTACAACTGACTGTCTGATAATGCTGTATTGCTGTCAGGGAAGTTCATTTTGTTCTCTAGATCTTAATTCGTTCTAATGTGAACATTTCTACTGATGATCAGATGCTAAATTTGTTTTAGGCCAACCATGGCATGTGCTTGCTACAATTTACAGGGAAGGAGAACAAGAAAATACCATTAATGAATTAAATAGGGGGATTACAAATGTCTTTAGACAGGTTTAGAAGGTTCCCACGTGTGTTCTATGACATGCTTTAGACAACGGCAACAAGAAATGGACGATCCCGGATGATGCGAGCAGGAAGAGTGGTATCCAGTGACAAGAAACCTCACCAACAGCAGCTGAGGGCTAAGTCCGGCCGACTCCAAAGTGCGACACACGTCCTCCGCGGGGCTTTCTCCTTGCAAACACTTCCAAAAAAAGAAACTGCCTAGTAAACAAAAACAAAAGGCATTACCCCGTGACCGCTTCCCACGCAGACAATCTTCCCGAGCTGCATTCTAAACCCCCGGCCGCGGCACAACGCGAGGGGCAGATGCTGCTGCTCTGTTTGCTTGACGTCGTAAAGCAGGCGGCACCGCGCTGTCCCCGAAGCACACTTACGAGCGCACTGCACCTTTCACAACGTGGCGCCTACGTATCCAGAGCGTCTTTAGTTAACTTAAAAATACCCATTCGGTTCTTTGGTTGATTTAATTTCAAAATAAGCGGCATCTCTGAGATGCTATCAGCTCCCGCCAGGTTTTATCCTGGAGGAGGGGGGACTCCCGGGTCAGCTCACTCCTCCACCTACCTAAGGCCACGTACTCCTCGTCACTTATCTTCTTCACACTGACCACGTCCTTCTCACACTCTAAGTATTCCAGGAATGTCTTCACAGGCCACGTGCCGTCCTTATCATCAGAAAATCGAACCCCAGTCCTGGTGGCCTCTTGTTTATACTTCTCTAACAACGTCTGGAGCTTAAGGAATTCGTTTTCGTCAAGCCTTAGTAAGACAGCCAAGTCCTTAAAAACAGGGGGAAACATTCTGAATAGACCAGGTCTCTTTCTCCAAATCTGCCATATGTGTCAACCCCAGCATCTGAAATGAACGCAAGACCATAAGCCAAGATGGATTTTAATGAATGTGATCGCTATGACGTACCCTGCTTAAAACCGCACTCTCAAAAGACTCTGCTCACAACTGACGCACATTCATGAGTAGGAGGTTATTTAAATAAAGTAAGCCAAAAGTACCATTTTTAGAAAGTTTCTTGGGGTTACATTTTTCTGAAATGTTCAAATTTTAGTAAACGTGTTACTGTTTAATCAGAAAAAGATTTAATAGGGTGTCATCTGCAACCCTTGAGCTTCTGAGGCAACTAAAGCACTATTCAAGCCCTGGTGTGGCTCAGTGGGTTGAGTGCTGGCCTGTGAACCAAAGGGTCGCTGGTTCGATTCCCAGTCAGGACACATACCTGGGTTGTGGGCCAGGTCCCCAATAGAGGACACATGAGAAGCAACCACACATTGATATTTCTCTCCCTCTCTTCCTCCCTCCCTTCCCCTCTGTCTAAAAATAAATAACTAAAATCTTAAAAAAAAAAAACCCTATTCATTAAGAAACTGAATCCTCCTTTATGAAGCAGCATCAACAGTCTAAAGTGAAGACAACAGAAAACAAGCCTCCCTGTATCTACATATAAATAAATCCTGGATGTAGCTCTCAGTGACACAGAGGTGGGAAAGTCCCACACAACCTGCCACACTTTCAAACAGCTTTTATATCCTATATGTACAGGGGATATCCTGTATCTCCTGATATGATTATTTTTCTAAGTTAGAGAAAAGTATACACACCCACACACTCGCTTTAAAGATGATAAGTTTGCCGACATGGCATAGCAAGCAAAACTTTCTTCCCCCAATGTTAATGTGATTGAAGCTGTATCCTTAAACAAGAGCAGTTTTACTTATTCACTTAAGGTTACTGTTTTTACAAACAAGCAGTAAACTGCGAAATGCTACTGAACACATGCCAGTGGTTCAATGCTATGCTGAATTTATACACAAGCTTATATGAACTATGTCCCTGAGACAGAAAATATGAATTCATTCAGATCTGAATTTCAGTTTTGTATGTGTGAGATTAGCCGTTCAGCCTAGAAGTTGACTGTGTGTTTTATAAAGGATCCAAACAAGTCTATACCAAATATGGTTTTAACTCTTAAAAAGTGCTTTCTTTTATCTTTGCACACTATGTTGGGGCTATCAAGTGAAAATGAATTCTATGAGGGATGATTAAAGCTATATAATTAACTTTCTTTGGTAGGGAGTGAGTCAGATAGTTGGGATCTGATCAAAATGGCAGGCATTAAAGAATCTATGAAGTGTATAGGCAACCCTACAGACATAATTTAATCAACTTGAACCTTCCTGTTGCTTGAAATAATTTTATGTTATTGGTGAAGTAGATAGCAAAACAAAAGAGCCAGAAAAAATGGTTTTGTCACTTAATAATGGCAGTCACAGAATACTATGAATAGATTATTATTAAAATGCTTTATAAAATCCATCTGTAATCCTAAAGATCAACAAGACATTAAAACGTGAAGGTTGATTCCATTATAGAAAAAAAAATCTTCTCTAACTTTTATGAAGAGGTTTTTATTCACGTACGTATATTTAGAATAAAAGACTTCCACTATCAGAGACACCAGGTAATTTTCGTAAGAGCACCACTAGCCACCCAACATCACTACTTTCTGCAGCTGAGCAGAGGGTCACACAGTAATCTGAAGGGAAGAGAGGATGTATTTCTCTCTGTTCCCCATTACAGACACTTTATTTCTCTGTATGGAAAGTAAGAATTTTATAAATAGTCCTCAGAAATGAACAACAGTGCACTTTAATAAAGATTATAAGGTACTGTCACTTTTTTTATGTTTTATAGAAGCATAGAACATTTACTATAATTATTTTAAACACTTGGATGTAAGATAGACTCTTTTAAAAATGTATTTCTTACGTAGTACATAATAGGCAAGCTGTGTATGAGTCTGCTAACAACAACACAGAAAAAGTGCTCTTATCTGCGTGGTAGAATCTTTTTCTTTTCTTTAAAGGAAATTAAAGTTTTGCTACTTCAGTAAACTACTATATTTTAACTGGCAAAGGTTGCTCAGTAGTTGTATTATAAGAAATAAGTAACCTTAAAAAATGAGTTGAGAAAAACTTAGATGCTTCTAGTTTTTCTACACTAGGGTAGTGTACACAGATTAACAGTAAAATTTAATTTTTTAGTATTAATAATATAAATTTAACAGTAAGACAGAGAGAGTCAGCATGGGGTCTTATAAAGAAAATACACTTTTATGTTTTATAAAAATTCTTAATTTTCTAAAGACTACCAATTTTAAAAATGGAAAATAAAGAGGTTATTTAGTAAAATGAGTACTGGGATTACTCACATGATCAGAGAATGATGTGTCTGCATTACAATCTAGGGAGTTTAACTGATTGACAGACTCATAAAGATGGAGTAATTTCAGTTTATTGGCACAAAACTGTAGCAATCCCTCGTCGACAGACTCAAGTTCTAAAAGGTTGAAGGAAAAAACACATTAAAAGTGATATACTTAACAGATTCATAAAAAGGCTTTTCTTCATTAAATCTTTTAATATTATATAATTTCCTGTTCTATTTCATCAAATACTGCGATGTTTAAGCTACAGCAGGTTAATAAGGCAAAGATAATTTTCTATCACAGCAAAATATCTAAATTTTTTAAATGAAATAAGGTGCTCTAATAGTAGGATAAAAAAATAACTACAGAAAAAAAGAAAGGAAAAATATCTTAGTCTAATACTGAAATTTAAATAGATGATCTGGAAACAGCTTTGAAAATGTAAACTAACAAGCAAAATGGAGACTGATTCATACATAAGAGAAGGCTGACAGCTGTCGGGGATGCGGATCATGGGGGTGAAGGGAATGAGTGAAAAAGAAAAAGAACAAAACAAAAAACTCATGGACAACAGTGTAGTAATTGCCCGGCAACGGGTGTAGGGGAGGGAAGAGGGGGGATAAATGGCGATGGAAAGAGACTTGACTTGGGTTTGTGAACATACAATACAGTGTGTACCGATGGTGTGTTGTGGAACTGTACACCTAAAACCTGTATAATTTTGTCAACCAGTGTCACCCCAATAAATTCAGTAAAAAGGAAAAAAAAAGTTCTCTCTCAGCCCAACTCATAGACTGCCTATTCATTAGGCTCACAGACAGAAGAAAGACAAAATTCAAGCTGCCTGGGTTTTTTGCTACAATGTTGGTCAAAGACATTATAATTCAACCAGGAACTGTGGATGGTATCAGATGTGTATCCTCAAGGAAGTTTGGCAAAGGGACCAAAGGTAGAATTCCACTTAATATTCTCTACCAATCAGGGGTTTTCCCCCCAAGATTAATACTAAAAGAAACCTCACTATATAATAAATTAAATATTTATTTATAAAAAAAATTATTCTTTAAAAAGGCAGACACTGAGGGTCCCAAAAAACTCTCACTGAGGCTATAATGACCTGGAATATTGTCAAAGTTGGTATAGTCACAATGAAACTTAGAATTATAAATCCTCAAAATTTTTAGGACTCTCATTGATGGGTAGAACTTGAAAACAGTGATAATTTTATAAAACTCCAACAATGGTGTTTCGTTTATTCCCAGCCCAGTGCAAGCTAATTGTTGGTTTAATAAATTTTGATATTTTGTTAAAACTCAGTGGAAAGGGGGGGCTTTATAAGTGCCCTATGTTTTTTTAAAAGAGGTATTTTTAACAAGTTCTGTCCATTAAAGGAGTCCACTGTTTACCAAAAGTCAGTTTTACATAATTGTTGGAAAAAGAACCTCAACATTAGGATGCTTACAGCCCTGAAAGGGTCTATTACGACTTGTTTATTAAGCCTCTCTAAGTTGCCTTAGATACAGTGACTACAAAGCTGGCTTTATATAATTAACATCACAAGCAAAAGTCACAATTAGAAAAGTCAGTACCCTACACACTACAATTTAATCGATGTTAGAAAATCAGAATAAGTTGAATTTTGCTTCCTAAGCTGGCTAGAGTATAGAGTTACAGCCCCACAGTTACAGATGTAATTCTTTCTCAAACAAATAAATTCTGAATAGGAAAACAACCAGAAAACTCAGAACTAATTACTGAAATCAGAGCCAATGATTTTGGAAGTGCTAACTCTGTTTATGAGGGAAGGGGTGAGGAAATGTGGCTTCCATACACTAACAGAACTTTAATCGAATTGTAAATATTTTTTCTCATTACCTTGATCAAAATGACTTTAAAGAATTCCCATCTTAAAAATCTCTCTTCTCCAATAACATTAAATAAAAATATAGCACAGCACAACTTTACCTCCTGCACATGGCTTTCCAATATTCTACAATTATATCAGAATAATCAGTCATCATTCTATGCTGATATTTCCTCACAGTGCATGGACTGAACATAAATATTTACAGTAAGAAACAGAATCAGCATAGTCAGAGAAAGCTCAGATAAAGAGTAACTGCATACAACGTACAGGAAATAAAAAGGTCCCCAAATCCTAAAGGTATGAAATAAGTTTCCGATCACCTTATAGACGACATTTCCACATTAAAGGGACAGGACCGTGTAAGCTGTGAATAGCTTTCTACGATCAGAGTTATAACATATGAAGTGAGTCCACGACCATCAGTAGGTACAAACCTATTACCTTGATTTTTTAAAGTGTCCACAAGAGTCTGAGTGATGTCTCTAAGGCAGGAAAATGGTAAATGATCGCTCGCCAAAATGCTTTCCAAAGCCTAGAAGAAAGACATTGAGCAGTTCCAGTAATTAGGAGGCACTGATTTTATTTTAAATTTGGCATTTATGTCTATACTTTCACTACCCCAAAAGGGAAGCCCTATTTTTACGATACTTTAGTATACATACCTGTGAAGTGAAGTTGCATCACATGTAATAGGTAATCAATTTCATGTCATGCCAAATAGAGTATAATGACAAAAAGTCCAGACTGGGAATAAAACACCCAGAAGCTAGTGATGTTTAATAGAACAGCCAGGACAAGAGAGAAGCAGGGATAAAGCTACTCGCTACTAAGATGAGTTTGAATCAGTCTATGTCACACAAGCGCACATGAAAAGTCAAGGCTATCACTGGCCTGTCAGTAATAAAAACTGACCACAACATAACTGCTGCTAAATTACTGCGCAGGGCACGGCTGGCTGAATCTTCAGGCCAGGCTACACACACCCAGCCCCCAGCTCACCCCGCCCGCCCCCTCCTCCCCGCCAGCGGAAATGTAAGAGCCTTCACCGCCAGCTCCAAAGCACCTCTTCATGCGTAAAGAAGCAACCATTAGAATCACCAATGGTTAGATGCAGCAGTTAAGGTTCCTGTCTGAGAATGTGGCCTGAGACAACTCTCAGATCCAAACACCACACCTGTGTATCCGTCGGGGAGAAATAGGACGACCAAGTGGCTGGAGAGGCTGGTTAGGCCTATGATGACACAACTCCCTGGAGGATGTAAAGAAAGCAACCAAGAGAGGCAAATGCCCCAGCAAATGCCATCTGTATCTGTTCTGTCTATAGTGACACAGGCCTGATCTTCTTCCCTACGACTCAGTCTTCTGAAGTCAAAATTGGTTTCTTTTCTCCCTTTAGTGTCTAAAACAATGCACAACTTCCACTATGGGGTTTTCTAGCATTTTTCATAAAATTCGTAGCTTTATGCACAATACAGTAGTACAGTGACAAAAAAAATAAAATCAAGATGACAGTTCGCACTGTGCTAGTTTCCCGGCTGTGTTGCTCCACGATATGAAGAAGAAAGATGAGGTCAAGACAAAAGGCGTTTGGGTTATGCCCCATCCCCCGCCACAGATTCCCTAAGATGCCTCTCCAGACGCCCGCCATGTCCTAACAGCATGTCCTTATACCTGAGACTGCCCGAAGAACAGGGGAGCCAACCAGCACTGTCAGCAGAAGGGACAACTCGACTGAAAGTCACAGGGACCTGCCTATTCTACAATAAAACAATACAAAGTGTTTTAAAAAGTAAAATAAAAGGCACAGAAAGGACTCCGCATTTGTCGAACTCTTCCAAGTATCCAGCATTACTTTAGGTGTTATGGGTTATAAAACGGACACATTTGGTAAGGTCCCTACCTGAAGCAGCTCAGAAGAGAGAAAGGTGAAGAAGTTGGGGAGCTATGACTAACAGCCACGAACTACCCAGAAACAAAGCAGTCGTTAGCTATCTGGTCCTGATGAGCAGCAGAGGGAGCGCTCGCTGTACCCACGGGAACGGAAGGGGACTGCAAGGCTGGACAGAGCAGCATTTTACCAGAGGTCGGGAGAGGAGTGGGGGTGAAAGAAGTTACGAGTCACCACGCTGTAACCTTGGAGCCAGGCTGGGGAGCCACGAGGCCTCTCAAACAGCACGGGTGGGAACATGAGTCAGAATGGGGCACTCAGAAGCAATTTGCCATCAACCAGTGCAGCTAAAGAAGCTCAGAGCCTAGCAATTCCCCTCTGAAGTATAAAATGCAAGGCAATTCTTTTTTTTTTTTTAGAGAATTGTCGTAAGAGCTTATTCGTGCCCAGCCGATGGTACTTGCTGAGGAGCACGGTCTCCGGTTCTCTAATAAATTCCTGCATGTGGACCCCAGGAGCCATGCAGAGCGTAATCATAGTTCACAGTTTATGACAGCAAAACACTGGTCACGACCTACATGTCTGTGACGGCAGAGGGACTCCAGTGCCATCAGAGAGGAATCGGGGCACGAGCCACAAATTGCTGCAGGCATGGGCATCAGCGTGGGCAAGGCCCAGACGCAAGGGGCACGAATGACGTCACAGAAGACACAGAACATGACTCCTTTTACAGACAGTTGAAAAGGCAGAAAACACACCCATACACTTTAAAGCCGCCATATGAAAACGATAAAATGCTAAAGAAAATCAGTGGAGAAGCCAAACTCTGAACGCGGGCCACCTTAGCGATGCCCTGTTCTTCGGGCAGTCTCAGGTATAAGGACATGCTGTTAGGACATGGCGGGCGTCTGGAGAGGCATCTTAGGGAATCTGTGGCGGGGGATGGGGCCATGGCTGGGGAGGGACACGCAGGGCTCCTCAGAGCTCCTGGAGACATTCTATGTCCTCAGGTGGTGGTCATCACGTGGGTTTGCTTTATTATTCTTTAATCTGAATATATGTTATGTATGGGGGGTGTGTGTGTATAAAACATATGCACTTGCATGTGTGGTAATATTACTTACTTTTTTAAAAAAAAGGAAAAAAGTGACAGCAGGAACTTCCACATGGGGGTATCAAAAAGGATGAACATAAATAAGAACATGAAAAGAAGACCAGTCTGTCATGTTTGCAGGGCAAATAAGAAAATTAAGATTGCTTTCAGAGGGATATGTGATAGCCACTCAGCAGGAAAGTTCATGTGTACACCTACTTGTTTTTTGGTTGCAGGGTACTTAATATCGAGAATTACTTCCTTTATTTCTGTTTCAACCATATCTAGAAAGAGAAAATTAAGCAAAGTAAAAATTTCACTTTTATTACAGGTCAACTTTATTCTGAAACAAAAATGCATATATTTGTACTTCTGGTCAGTTTAAAGGATTTCTGGGTTCTCTCACGTCATTGTTGCAAATGTCAATCCTACCTGACAGAGAGAGTCCAATGGAGAGCATCACCTGCAGCTCGCCTCATTCTGAAAAGGAGCTAGCTGCCTTTGCTCATAAATGCACCCAAGTATTTTGACTGCTCCATTTAGAATAGATTATTCATTCTTAAAATAACATAGTCTAGCCCTGGGAGAGGTAGCTCAGTGGATCGAGCACTGGCCTGCAAACCAAAGGGTTGCTGGTTGGATTCCCAGTCAGGGCACATGCCTAGGTTGCAGGCCAGGTCCCCAGTAGGGGGCACACAAGAGGCAATCACACAGTGATGTTTCCCTCGTGTTCTCCCTCCCTTTCTCTAAAAAAAGAAAAAAAAGACATATTCTGCTTGCCTATTTTTATTAAAGGACACCTACCAAGACTGGGAGATTTTGTTTTCAGTAAGTCTGCTAGTTTCTTCACTAAGTGCATGTCCTTGGCTCGTTCACTCTTCTTGTCGCTAAAACAATAAACACAACAAGTTCTTACAGAATGTGAAATTGTTTTCCTTCTACTTCTGACACTCCAACTGTTTCCTGCCCTTGATAGTCTTCCTACTTAACCTTAAAGGTATCGTTCTAACAAGAAAACCAAGAAAACAATAACTACAAAACAAATAGCAAAATATGGGACTCGGAAAAGTCAGCAGAAGGAGGTCAGCAAGCAGGTTCACGATGGTCTCACCTCAGTGCCAGGTGGAAAGGGACAGTCACTGTTTTCACACTCGCAGACACGGGGTCGACAAGGCAAATGTGGTAAGTCTGTGGCTGCCAACTCTGACTGGTGACATTATTTAAGCCCATTATTTTGTAGCCAGGATACAGAAGCCTGAGGAAATCACACACCAACATGTAAAAACATCAGAGAATAGACAAATGCCAAAAGGCGCTCCTATTGGAGCTAGGGGCCCCGACACTACCGGCAATTCAGGAGCGTTAATAAGGCAAATAAACAGAAACTGGTACCAAAGCCAGAATGAAGCGGGGCTAGACTGGCAGCACTCTACCCATTAAAATGTGCAAGGAAATGACAGGGCTTGAGCCTGTGTCACAGTGACAAACAGGGCATTCGTCACATCTACCATCTGCAGGCACCTTCCCTTCAGAGCCTCCACCACGCAAGTAAGGGACGGGGACAAATGGGAGCACCACAGCTAGCTGCCACTCAGGAGCACATCATGGCCTTTTCAAAGGTTTCTTTGTTATTAGGTATGTGCAGGAAAAGCCATAATAAAGAACATTTCATGTCTCAAACAACATGCGAACCACTAAGCAGACTCAATGACAGCTTTCCTTGGAGAGGCCACGCCCCTCCATCACGGGGAGGGTGCCGTCCCTACAGCTTACCGACAGTGCTTGCCCACGTTGAAGGCCCCCACTCGGGGCCCCTGCTGTGTGCTCCACACTTCCAGAATCCCCCGCCTCGGGGCGTAGATCACCAGGAACTGAGCTACTCGACTGGGGCCCTGAGCATTTCCAAAGGGGGAAGAATCCGCCTTTTCTGGGACTCTTTCATGGAGGTCCTCTACAATTTGGATCCAACCAATCTGGGCATCCCGATAACCTTAGAGTCAGAAGAAAACGGATGCCGATTAGTTCATTAATCGAAGTTTAATAGTAGCCTTCTGCAGCACTATGGGATTTTGGAGAAGGGATTTAAGAAAAGCTAAAAAATTTTGTTATTTTTAAATTATATCTAAAATGGAAAATCTTATTAATTACAATGAGTACAGACTCAATCATGAAGTTTTATTAACTCTTTAATATTTTGCTCGATTTGCTTCAGGTCATTTTTTAAAAAAAGAAAACAGGTGTTGCAGCCTCATGAGCACCCTTCCCTGGTCCCATTCCCTTGCCTCCCTCTCTTTAAAAGCCTTTCTCCCTTTAAAGCATTCTGGGGAGGTGAGCAGGTTTGGATTTAAAATAAAAGCCTAATTAAAATATAAGAAAGAGCAAACTGATTTCCTGCTACTCAAGCCCCCTTGGTGGCGGGGAGACAAAGGCATGACAGACTGAGGTGCCCACATGTGAGAAGATGCCTCTGGCCCGTTTTCCTTCCCGGGGCGCCCAGCTCACAGGCAACTGATGCCTCTCTTCTCAGCACAGAGAGGAAAACTGGCTGCACCAGCAGCCGGAAGGCGAACAAGAAGGCCAGCAATAAGACCGCCGCCATGGGCTGGGACTGACTGCTGCACCTACGCTTTCTGTTCTGGGAAAGTCCCACTGAGAACACACCCCTGATGCTACTTCAGAAGACAAGCAAGAGGAGAAACGACACGTCTGCAGCACCAAAGCCTATTTCTACAGACGCTTAAAAGTGTGGCAGGTAAGCAATGCAGGGGCTCTTGGGCAACAAGGTGAGACTGGATGCAGCTGCTGCAGAGTAATTTAATGTCCTCAAATCCATCATTTCTCACGTTGTTAGAATATCTGACTCAAGTTTGGCCTTGTGAAGTGGAATGTATATAGCAGGGGCACAAAACTGAGTTCAGAAATTGACAATCATAGTGAAAATTGAAAAGTACATAAAAAAGAAGTTAGAAATGCCTATGAGTTCATCAAACTTCAAGATACACCAACTGGATTACTAGATCAAGTGTTGCTGATACAAGTTCGTGTTTAAAAAAAGAAAGCATAAAGATACAGGATTAAACAGTGTCATCAACCAGAAGCTAAAGGATGGTAATATCACTCAACTACCGGGGTAAAAAGCAAATTAACCTTTTTTCCTGGATTTTTGTAAGGAAGTACCTTTCCACATGCGTATTGCAATTCCTCTGGCTACATCCAGTAAAATAACTCGGCCAAAGTCATCCGTTACTGCTGCCAGCGTGTTGCAGGGAGACACGCATATGCTTTCACCATGGCGCCTAGAATCTGGAAGCCCAAATCTGATATCCAAGAGAAAATAAAAAGCTCCAATCATATTCCAAGCTAGAAATATATATACCACGAGAACGAATACATAAATGAAATAGGCTGAAGTTGTTTTTATATGAAGAAATATGAGCCTTGCATGGACTAATAACCAAGAATTCATGCCTGACATTTTGCACTATAAAATATATTTAAAAGTTTCTTCCATTATAAAATAAAAACAGCTAGTTTTACCATTATAAAATAAAAACATCTGTGGTTTATTTCATAGGTCTTCTATATAAACACTCACAACTTTGTATTTTTATAGAACATCAAGTACATTATATCTTTCCTTGATTGAGTGTTATGTTGTAGAAAACAACACCCTACAATGAACTAAATTTTAGAACACTATGTTCCTATATAGGCATCTTTGGTGTATTTTAAGTTCTTATCCCTCATCTGTTCTCATATCTTGCTGAGACCAGTGTTATCAGTCCAAAGCAGAACTTTCCTTCTTCTAAATAGTTATCTCTAAGCTGTTCTTGGTCTATAATCAATCTTATTAGGACTGTAAGTAAAATAAAAGTAAAGAGGTGCTGAGAAAGGACCAGGAGATCTCAGTATGATAAAAGTCCCTAAGACAAAGTGCTCAAATTTGTTACATTGATTTGGGACGTACAGAGCCATCTAGCTTATTTCTTGATTCTTGGATGAATTAAAAAATTGATGCATTTTAAAATAAGATGAAAAAACCTTAGAAGATAAACTTTAGTACATTTTGATAACAGTTATATCTCTGTAGGTGAATGATATCTAAAAGGGGGGGTTCTATTTCCCTTCATGGTAAGTGGTAAGTTTATATTAGGTAATAAAAATTAATTTTAAAACAAAATCTAGCAAAAATCACACCCTCTCCTCCAAAGCCTGATACAGACACACTGAACAGCCCATGCGCCACTCACATAAGCAACAAAACAAGGCCAGCACTCGGAAGAGTGCCCGAAGGCATGCGGCAGACTAATCTATTTTTAAAAAGAAATTCATCAGCTACCACAAAATTAATTTCCCTGCAACGAAAGCTAAGCTTACAGGCGTTTGTAAAACACAGGCTCAAGAGTGTGCACTGAGCACCCGTCACGTAGCAGACAGCAGGGAAACAGGCAGGAAAAACCACTGTCCTCAGGGAATTCGCATTCCACAGGGAAACCCTCCCAAACCAATGACTCCAAGAGGCTCCAAAGACTTGTGAGATCCATGAATGAGCTGAGCACACTGAAAGGCCGCCCATCTCCCTGTCCATTTCTTCAAGCACTAACAGGGGAGACGAGCAGGGCAGACTTGCCTGACAGCTAACGGGGTGGCTGGTTCCATCTTCGGCTTCTGCTTTGGGGCAGCTTCCTCCTCGTGCTTGCTCTTCCAACCAAGCCAACCACTAAAAAGAGGGAACATGAAAATACAACCAGGGCTCCCGGAGGGTCAAAGTGCAGACCATGAAGTGAGAGGCCCAAACCAAGCCAGACAGGAATCAAATGAGTTTTAATACAATTGTGATTACCTGGCAGCATTAAACAAGGCAGAAGTGAGTTTGCTGGCGACTGCTAGGGCCACGTGAGAGAGCAACGGCTGTGTGCTTCCCTGGAAAACAGGACGTGTGGCAGAGAAAACTTAAGAGCTGACAGGGGAACAAGATACATTTTCTAAACTAGGCCTACTGTAAACAGCTTGAAAAGCTGTAAAGCCTGGACAAGCAAAACTATGCAGTTTCTTTCAGAGGGCACCGTAAAATGTGCATTGCTGGAGGTAGCAATATCGTCAAAAGTTTTAACTGTATAGTGCAAATGTAAAAATCACTGGCCATCTAGTTTATCTTTAGGAGTTCCCTCTTTAAGTTGTAATTTAATTGAAAGTTTTAAACGAGGGCATTAAGATGGCATTACCGAAGCGCGGCTATGGATTTCCCATCTATACACAGCCAGCTCTTTGCCCTCTTTCAAAAACTACCTTTTTATTGAAGTAAAAAGATCGGTCGGGCAGTTCCGAGAAGGCTGCTTTTCAAGCGAGAAATACAAGCTGCCACATCTAACACCCAAGTTCCGTGGTTTCCAGAAGCAATTTTCCCCACTTGGATGGCAGCAGCTGGCAGTTGGTTCTGTGCTGACAAGTCCTGGCTGATGCTCATCCCTGGTCGCTGCCGCCACAGCCCTGCACTCCTGACCACAGCCCCAGTCTCTCAAGGCGGCCCGAGTGACCCAAGTGCCCAAGAATGCGGGGCATCAGAAACAGAGAGTCTGGTTTTATATTAACTTTAATACCTTTTCAGTTAATCTGAAGAATTTAGAAGTGAGCTGAGATTCATTGGTTTTTAAATTGAAACTTAAGAATGTAAACTGCTTAATTTTTCTAAGGCTAAGGTACCACGTCCATTTGTAAGCAAGTTCAAAAAAATCGACCTGTGGCCTTACTCATGATCAGGGATGAAACTCTCACCTCTAAAGCATAGAAGAAGCCGGTAAACGGATTGGACCCTACAGTGATGTACTGGGACATGGCAGGCGGACTGTTTTTAATGGCTGCATTAAATCCGCCTATATTGGAGGCAGTCTTCATCTGATCAAAAGGGGACAGCGTCATAATACCTAATAATAAAGCAACAACAACACATGATTTGAATGCACGGAAATGACATTGCCATGGTAGGTCATTGAATGTTCAATTCCATTCTAAGATACGAGTGTCTCAATTTTATTTAGCAGATAAAAGTCATTTTAAAAGCCATGAACTTAGTACCATAACATATTTGTAAGACTAAAGCTGCCGTCTATCATTCCTCTAAGCTATAAAATGTTGCATCTCATCTTTGCTGCTTCCGCTGCCGAGAATGTTCTTCCTGCTCCCTTCCCGCGGCGGGCCCCTCCTCACCCTTCGTGCTCAGTCTGATTGTCACCTCCCAGGAGAGGCCTTTCCTCACAGGTCCACCTGATGTACCCTCTGCCTTTATCATCACTCTGCTGATTTTTTTCATCATGCGCACTACCATTCTAATATTACCCCATTTATACACCCACTTCAGTTGTTTACTGCTTGTCTCCTCGCCACTGAAATGCACACTTCCTCGGGGCAGAGAGCCGTCTGCCTGGTATTTCTAGCACCAACATTAGCTCCTGGGACATAACAGGTGGTTACTCGTTCATCTATTTGTTGAATGAACTAGTCAGAACTTTACATAAAGTTCATTGCACTCTTTGTTCATTTTGTAGGTTGGGAGATAAATGAATAGAGTCGTATTTTCTATCCAGTCATTTTCTCTAGCCTGTTTCAATGTTCTAAAGTTTAATGAACAGAACAGGGATGCTCCCCTGAACTGAGCTCAATGCTTTGGAATTCTGTAGCATTTTTATGCTAGCGAAAAAGTGAAGACAACCTGAATGTCTACCAACAAGGTGTTAGGGACAGGGTGCTCTACACGGTGCCACGCGGCAGGAAGCGGGCGGCCCGTGTGTCGGCTTTCTCCAGTCTGGCCTCCAGACTCCCACCCCTGCACTTCCTCCCTGCTTGCTCCCAGGGCCAGCATATAGATGAAGTGGACTTCCGGTTGGCTTCAGACAGGTGGGAAGGCCCATCAGGGGACAACAGACAGCAAGGAGGCTGAAGTCAGGGTATCTATTTCCCCGTGACCACCGAACAAAAGTCCACCCTCTGCAACAGTGACATGCAGCTCACGTCTGTCTCTCTTTCTCCATGCCAGCCGGTCCGCTGTCTACGACCACGGGTTAGACTGTGGTCCTGTAACTGCCCCACGTGTTTCTGTCACTGAGATCCACGCTTCCTGACAGCAGGGACTATGCTTATCTTTTCATTCCTGGGCTCCTGACACCTAGCACAGTAAGCCTTCAAATTCTGATCACAAAGAGAAACCTGCTTTTACCTGCAATCTACTGATTTAAAGGTTACATTGTTAAAAGACTCATCCATGTGTTAATTATAGGGATTAAACTTGTCTGCAGAAAAATTAAGTCAAATAGTGAGTGGTTTCACACTGTACATTACTGCTGCTGAGGGTATAACGATTAAAACTGTTAAAGACATAAATCTATGATAATTCCTAAGCCTGAACGAACTTCCAAGTATTTCACTAAAAGCAATGCATTTTCTTTTCACAGAATAAATCTACATTTCTAATCAATGAGATGCTTCAGTCAAAAAGTATAAGAGGTAAATTCCAAAAGAATTGAACTAGTAATGCTTACCAATACTAGCATGATCAATAATAGTGTCGATATCTTGTAGACCCCATTTCTTATAAGCTAACGGTGGTGGTTGTATGTTGTCATTGCCTGATGCTGCAGCTGTCAAAGATCAAATTAGACAAACCAGACTTAACTATAAAGGATAGAATGTGGTAACTTCTTATTCTAAAATTTTAACTTATAGTAACGAGACAAAGTAATATTAAACAAAGCGAGTGAGACCTAGTCACGCCAAGACAATGCACATAAAAAGTAAACGTTAAAAGGGCACACTGGCTGTCATGAGAGATTCTGGAATGCTCCAATAATTAGAGAAGACTTAAAAAAAAATATCTAGACTATTACTAATAATCATGGTCAATTCACACTGCAATTGGAGCCACGTAAGTAGTTTCTCCCCTGGAGAGAGACAGTGGCCCCAACCAGTGTGGCACGATACTGGTATTTTTACCGATTTTAAGGCTTTTCTTCCCCCTATTTTACCATCTTTAAAATTGGGATATAACACTGAAAGGGTGTGTCTTTTACTGGCAGAAGACTGGCCCAGCCGCCGCTGATCTAGTGAGAACTTTGGTTGCTCAGCTTTAACGCAGTGGCAAATCTCTCCCTTAACTGGTCAGGACGCACGGCTGAATTGCTCCCGGGCTGGGCGCGCTCTCCCAGGCAGCACGCACACGGTGTGAGGTTTCGTCCTCCCCTTTCTCTGACTAAGCGCTCTACCCAACAACGTACTCCCACTTCCCCAGCAGCAGGTTTTCTACCTTTAAATCTACTTTTGGAAGGTTTTTCTAGTTCAGAAGACATATTTAATTGTCTAAGTAGGTTCAATTAAATAAGACAAAAATCACCACAAGTTAGCTATTTCTTGCCAAAAAATTACCTTTTGCTACTTGATTTCGACAAGCACGAAGAGACTGAAAAAGGCTAAATCCATCGACAGTCACAATGGCAGCTGGATACAAGATGCTCAACTCTTCATTCTACCAAAGGAGCAGGAAAGAAGAAAGTAGTCATTGCCAAATAAGAACAGCCATTTTCTATTAGAGCCCAATGTCAGGATTAACGTGAAATTAAAAAATACTACAACTAAACAACTGTCAAACACCAACACACAAAACAGTGTCAGACAGAGGAAAAGCAAAAATAAATGGAAAATCAAGCTCAGAATGCCTTTGGCCAAGGATTGCTTCAAAGCAAAGCCACTGGTACTCTGCACACAAACCCTTACGCTACCTGCTCCGTCACGCCAGGATGTCGGGGGATTTCATACGTCCTGCATTTCAGCTGTAGCACCGGGTCCTCATTCAGAAGTTGTGCGAGCAAGAGCACACCATTCTAGAACAAGTACAGAGGAGAGCCCTGCTTGTTTTCTGACTGTCACACCTGAACAGGTGCATCCAAGCAGAGAGTACGGGCTCCCCGTCAAGTCTTCCATGGGCACCAGACCCTCTCCTCTCGGAAGAATATCACTTCTCTTCCATAGAGCTTTTACCAGGGCTTCCTACCATCGCCCCTGCTCTGTGCAGCCTCCACCCACACCCAGCATCACCGACACATTCCCAGCAGCAGGGAATGAGTCTCCAGTGAGAACAACGGGCCAAGCCCAGGTGCACCAGTCAGCGGGCGCTTCCTGGCCCCTGGACACAGAGCTCACCTCCGTGTAGAAGCGCACAGATCCGGAGGTGAAGCCCAGCACGGTGCAGGTCCAGTCGGGACGCCCGGTGGAACTCCTGTCACAGACAAAATTCATGACCCTAACGGCTCACAAGTCAAAGCAAAGGGAACCAGCAACTCTTATTTCTCCTTACCTCTTCTGGCTCGCGAGCGGGATACATAGAGCACTGGTTACACACTCCCTGAAACAGAAACAAAATGATGTACTTATCTGACCAATGCATCCACTGCTCTTATTGCTAAGGTGCTGTGAAAGGGCAGGGAGTGGAAGGTGAGCTCTGTGGGTCCAAGGAAATTTACAGGCAAACTCTACCCTACGTCTGATCATAAAATCCATTCCCATGAAAGATAATGTCCCATTTACTTGAGGTTAATAAAAAAAACAAACAGACCCAGTATTTTTCATTCTGTACTGTCGTGAAAAGTATGAAAGCAAAGAATGCCAAACTCGACTGTACACACCGATTATGGATACGGAGCTGAGAAAAACATCGACGCCCACCAGCAGCTGTCGCTTCCCGCCATCCCACTACTGCAGGTCTGCAGAGCACACTACACTGGGGACTTGCTGTCCTCCCGCTGGTGGGCTGCTGCTGCTTCAGTGTTTGCAGAAATTGCCCCATCACCTGTTTCTAAGCACACGCTAGCCTGGGTGTTCCCTGAACGTCTTCCTTTCAGACACGTAGGCTTTCAAGTTTGTTAGGAGCTCAAAGGCCAAGCCTCAAAATTAAAATAATTCCTTAACCGACTGTTACTTAACCAGTGAGACTTCAGGACCACCACCAGCTTATTCGAGAAACGATTAAAAACAAACAAAGAAACAATAAACACCCTTGCCCCATATGTCATCGTGGGTAGTCACGGAACAAAATCAGTCCTTTTGTTTGTTTTTCTTAAAGAGATTCAACCACTGTTTTTGCTTTTCATTTATGACAAAAATGAAATGTCTATAAAATGCTTTAGACTAAATGACTTAAAGAGAAGTACGTTCACTTTTTGCTAAGAGAAGCCACTTTCCTGAGTATCTACAATGTGCCAGGCATGTATTATGGGTTTGCACTTGGGTGTCTTTTATCTGAATTCAAAGTCTGAAAAATCTTAATCATTCTGAGCAGAGAGCTTTGAGTCATAAAAATTTAATTCAAAACAGTTTTTGGCTCCAGGCTCCAGGCTAGGCTCCATCATGGAACCGCACTAGAGATTTGATTTTAAAACTCTTACTGAGTCAGCAGGAAGCCTGACTTTACCAACTTGCATTTCTGAAGTATTTATGAGTTTTAAGAATGAACGTAGCCTTGGGGTGGTGAACACACAATACAATATACAGATGATGTACTGTGGAATTATACACCCAAAACCTGTACAATTTTATTAACCAATGTCACCCCAATAAATTCAATAAAAATAAAAATAAAAAAGGAATTAATGTAGCAATGCCCCCTTGAAGTACAAGCCCAATGCTAGGAAAGCAGAGAAGATAATTATTGCCCTTGACTTCCTGGCTAAATAAAATCAGCAATGAAAAACAGAGAAAAAGACAAAATGTAGGAAGGATGTTACAACAGTTTCCTTGAATACTTCTTTAAATCCTCTCCAAAGAGCTGATTTTTCCCTAAAGCGGTCACATGATTAGTAAATTAAGGTTTGCTAACTGAACAGGCTCTACAGCTCTGTCTGAATGTTCATTCAAAGCGGGAATGAATGTTCGCCTCCCAAAAGGTGCGGCTTCTCAGCAGATTCACTTACAAGTCAAGCACTTTCACGAACACATTCCACACCCACAGAGACAAGACGTTGACTGGTACCTACCCTTCTTCAACATTTAAGGAGCCACTCCAGCCGACAGCAAACTGCATTTCTTCCTTTCCTTTATCACTATATTTCCATTTTGCTGAAAAAATTAAGTTATTATATAAAATAACTTTAACTATAGTATATTAAAACAGTAATTTATAAATTTGATTCTTTCCCTTTAGAATGATGAGCACAAGATGTAATAGTTCTGTAGTAACAGATTTGGGTCTTAACTGCAAGATAATGTTTAAAATTTTCATAAGATTTTTCTAAAACTCTACCCTTAGTCTCTCCTTCCTCCAATTTAATCCATATAATAAAATTAATTCTTATGTACCCCCACCTATTTTATTTATAAAACTTTTCCTTTTATCTTCAGATAGCAAAAAAACTTCCCGTTAGGTTTATGCCACTGGAGGGTAAATTTGCTTTATAAGGCCATTCCATAGCCATTTACTATATGATCTCATCTGGATCAGTGAGGTTTTCTTATCCTATGTAAACCCAAAACCTTAATTTTAGGCAGTTTCCAGCACTGTCTCTGAAGTATCACAAAGAGATGGTTAAAGTATCTGCAGCCAAGGGGAAAGAAAAACCAAAACAGAAAAGGAAAAAAGAGAAATACCAAAAAAAGGAAATACAAAGTTTTATACAATATATAAAATAAACTATCAAATGCCACCACATAATGCTTACAATAGAAATAAATAACTTTTTTTCCCTTTTAATACATTTTCTGTTCTTGTCAATGCATTCAAATTTAGGCCACAGGGAAACAATAGATACTTACGCACTAGAAATACAGCTTTTTGCTCCCGAGCTACAACCATAAGATCATTGGTTGGAGATAAGGATATAACACAGTCTTGAAGCCAGGATGTTTTTTGTGTTTTGGAAGTATTTCCTTCTTCTTCCTGTGGGTAAAACTACAATGACTGTACATGCAAAAATACTGAGAGTATATCAACTCAGCTTGTCTGTCTTAAATGGCAAGGGAGAATAAAAAGAAGAAATCTTCCCAAATCTTTTATAAAGTCTCAATAATATTCCTTACCAAAACGTTTCAAAGATGGCCAACAAACTATCTATTACAAACAGTTTTGAGTGCCAATGCAAAAATTTTTAATGTAAATGAATACAAACTAGCAAGACATTAAAAAAAATATCACATAGGGGTCACTCCAAAATGATTCAGTATTAAAAAATTTAGTAATAATTCTATCCCAGAGAAATAGCTAGGATGTCTGCAACTAGATAGCAAGAAAGAATCATCTGATGATTACGGTTGTAGGATCTGTGAACTATCTGATAAATCTGATGCATTTTTCTGTTTATTTGACCTGAAAGGTGTTTTCATTTTTCAACTGAAAATTTATTCATTATATAGGTAAATTCCCATGGTTAAAAAAAACAGCGGATCTGTAAAGGTCCTCTCGGGAAAGCCTCTCTCCTAGTCCTGTACTCTACCTGCCCCATTGTCCACTTGAGAGCCGACACATGCCATCAGTCCTGGGGTGTATTTCTAGACACTTTCTGCACGTACAAGTAAATACATTTACTGCCTTCCCCCCCCTTTTTCTAACACAAATAGTAGCACACTATATTCAGGGGTTAGCAAAAGTAGGTTTGCAGAAAAGGACAACTAATGCAATAATTAATAGTTATACAAGAATAAACTCCATGTTTCGGTTCACAACCGTAAACCTGCTTTTGCCCACCCCCGTATACACTTTTACTTTAGTTTTTTCTCTTAACATATGCTCTTGATTCCACCTGAAGTTTCTTTACTGTTAGTGGCTGCAAGTACTCCACTGTATAGACACACCACAGTGTATTTTCCCAGCCCAACTGATGGACATCTATGATGTGTGCACTCTCTTGCTGCTATAAACTATGCAACAGCGAAGAATTTGATACATCTGTCAGTTGGTGCGGGACTGTATCAGTAGGATAAATTCACAGAAATGAATTTGCTGGGTCAAGGGAATGTATATTAGTAAATTTGCTAGCTATTCCCCAATTGTGCTCCATAGAAGTTGTGTTAATTTACAACCCAACCAGCAAGTTTTACAAGTACTTGCTTCTCCAGAAATGTTTCAAAAGATGCTTTAACTCTGGACCTTCATCTAACAGATGAAAGTGGAATCTCAGTGTGCTACATTCTTCGGAATGAGAACAGGTATTTTCTCATATACATAAGAGGCTTTTCTAAACATGGTTTATTCCTTCCCTTTGCAGATTTCCTCTTTGGGTTGCTCCTCTTTCTAATCGATTGTATAAACTCTTTATGTATCAGGAAAATTGGCTTGTTGAACATAAGAGTTGTAAATAGTTTTTCCCCGTCCATGTGGTAGCATACTTTCTTTCATGTAGAATTTTTTTAATGTCATGTAGCTAAATTATCGATCTATCACTTATTGCAACTAAGTTTTATGGCATGCAGACTCAGCTCTACCCAATGGCTTCTAGACTGAATTAATCAAGAGGGGAGGGGAAGGGCGGGGAAGACACGCCGGCTGTTTTCCTTTTGAAAAATACACGTTTATGTTTTTTAAAGCTTTCAATAGGCATGAATTACTGGCATAATAAAATTTAAAATATTTTAAAAACAAAAAAATCACCCTAGTCAGAAGTATTATGCTGGTATTTCTAAGAAAGATAAACTATTTCTTGCTGGGATGCTATCAAAGAAACATTTAAAACATGAATAAAATATGGGTCACAGGACATCTGTAGGAAAATCGCCAAGAAAGGCCCGAAACCTCTGGAATAGTCATGCTATTATTTTTCCTTCCAATGAGACATTAGGAATTGAAAATATCTGGAAGTTTTTTTCTTATGCAAGGTAAGCACGCCGAGGAGGCTGCATCCTCTCCTGGAAGAGTAATATGGGCAAAAAACACACACATGCGCACACACACAAAACCCCACCTGTTTTATTAAAGCTTATTTCTTTTGGGAATTTGCTATCCAGCTTCCTGTTTTTATTGTGTATTTTCTAATATAAATTAAGGAGAAAATTATTCCCTAAAGATAAAAGTTGTAAGGAAAAAGTTAGTTGTAATTAATTCCTCCCTGGACCTACAATTCCTGCTACAGACTGGGGTCTGTGTCTCCTCACAGTGGCAACCAATGTCTCCAGACCCTGTTAAATGGCCCCGGGGCACAAACCTGCTCCTGGCTGAGAACCACTGCTCCCGGAAAAGAAGGTAGAACGCAAGTCCAGGGAAAGGGCCCAGGCCCCTGCTTAGACTGGATGACAGAGAAACAAAGGTCTCTGAGAGTCCAGCTCAGGCCACCAGCAGAGGGGAAAAGGGGCGGAGTCAAGCAGGAATACAGACCAAGAACAAAGAGTGTGTCCCACATCAGGGGAGTCTCAAATCCAAGTAACCCCACCAAAGTACTAGAACAGCAGAGAGGAGGAAATCCCCTCTCCCGGCTGGATCTCAATGAACTAACTAGTGCAATGTTTTACAACACAGCTGGATTTCCGAGTCATCAAAAAAGCTCCGGCTGGAGCGTAGCTGGAAAGGCCTAATGAGTACGCTGGGGGAGTGTCAGCACGCCGGGTGGCCAACGAGATGCAGGCTCATCCTTTTGTTTGCATCCTCAGGGCCTCGGCCTACTGCTTAGGGTTTCTGAAAATATCTCCCACCGTAGCAGGCCCACAGCCACCGACGCTGCTCCCTTGAAGGTACTCATCCTAAAACACCATCATTTGACAAGATAGTTAATTTCCCAAGAGAAGCATAAAAATCCAAAAAACAAAACCATCACCACCAGGGACTACCTTGGCTTTCCTCAAAAACTAGCACCTACTCAGTTACTGAAGCGAACATTAAATGCATCCATTAGCTATAAACGTGACTCCTGCTGGGGTGGGGAGAGAGAATGTATAATTTTATTTAAATGTGTCCTAAACTTCAAGGATTTTTTCCTTTGAATTTAGAGCAGTAAAACTTTATGTGCATAAATATGGTTACGAAATGTAGATTATAAAAGGAAATTCTTTCTAAATGACCAGAGTTATAACATGTATTTTTAAAAATTTCTTTCTTTTGCTTTTAAGCCCACAAATTTGTCAAGTGATTATTTTTCACTGTACAGCAGATGGTAAATTTGCAGTAATTTCACCAGTCTTTTAATTACCACTGGCCACTAACAGGACTGGTCCATAAACAGAGTGGCACATGGGTCTTGGTACATATTAGCTGCTGTGGTGACCCGGTCGCCAATGAAATAGTAGGAATATTTTTGCAAAGTTTTCAGCTTGAGTCTAAGTCCATCATTTGTGCTTTACATTGTCACTGTCACTGTGCTACCTTTCACAGATATTTACATATTACAGTGGGGCCAGAGAAGCCAGTATAATTAGAGGCTGTCGGCATATTCACTGTAATTCTCAGCAGTTTACCATCTAAATCACAGATACAAAATAGTTATCTATACTTTTTAAACCACGAGATGTAAGTGCTTCAGCAATCCTGAAACACAAAAAGTAAATAAGGCTAAGTAAGCAGGTTTGTCTCCTCCCTCCCCCAGCCTACTGTTAACATACGTAATGCCCCATGTATCTCGAACTTTATTTTTTCAGGTAGCGGGACTTTTTATTCCCAAACAAAAGTTTATGCAATAGTCTAATAGCTGAATATGTGTCAGACCTGAGTGGAGCTGAGAGGCAATACAGCACCTCCCCGGAGCCCTAACACTCTGTAACAAGTACTGGTCTAGTCTCCACACCAGTCTCTACAATTCTCAAGTGAAAGGCCTAAGGTCTTTCCAAAGCTAAAATGGGGCAAAGCCCGAGGCTCTTCTAAATTTGATTACTAACTTGATTACAGATGTTCCAAAGAAAAAAAATTTACAAACATAATTAGTCACACAACGTACAATTTCAATCTCAATTTTTAAAACTACCTTTCTTCCAAAACTTAGAGGAAGTTAATGATAATTCAGTAACTCTTACAGTTTTACTTCAACTTTCAAGTCAAGTGGGATTAATTCAGTTATTTTCAAATTGTATATACAGGGTCCAAATTTAAAAGAATTTTGTCTACCCACTCATCCAGCCACCCAACCTGTATACAGCCACAGCACACGCCTTCTTTTATAAGCCCTTAAAGTTAATGATGATGATTGTTCTTAGACATTAGGAGTTGACTGATTGCTCTTTGTATTTTTCCATAATACCTGAATTGTCTGTAATAAACGTGTCACTTTAAAAAACAAATTCATTACTTGTGAGAAATTCATTTCAAATACAATTACAACAAATCTCCAAACCTATAAACTTATGGGAATAAAAAGCACCCTGAGGTTTCTACAGTTTTCTGCCCGCCTCTGTGGCTCCTCCCCACACCTCCGCAGCCCTCCTGAAACCCAAACACAACGTCCCTCGAAGCGGGGTTAGCAAAGAAAGGGTTGCTCTCCTCTGCTGGTCGTACTAGCCACGGGCCAGTGGGAACTGGTGGAGAACCTACCTGTTTTTACAGCTATAGCACCTTGATGCTGAGGCAAGTTAGTGAGATGTTGGTAGGCTTCCTTGACAAGAAACGAGGAAAACTGAGACAAAGAGTTGGACGGCTGAGCAATTTACAGCCAGACAAATCACAAGGTCTTATCTTCACTAACCAAGAACACGAGGAGCAAATGGTTGACATATTCCACACTGTGCTAGGGCGGACCCCTTGGCCTGGTCGCAGTCCCTTTCAGGTGACATCTGTTGAAGGTGAAACTGACCAGAGAGTAACCCTGATCCCTCTACATGCTCATTTTGATGCATCAGCATATCAACAGACACACCTAAAAAGCTGATGAATGTTCTGACTGCAATGTGCCCTAAGATTCTAGGCTTTAGAAAACAGGTAGGAACCCTTAAGACAAAGGACCCATTCATTGCACCCTCTCCCTTGAGCTTGCCTGTGCTTTTCCCCCATTCTTTCCTCAGGTATGTACCTTTGCTTTCTTTCTCCTAAGCCCTAAGCGTCCCTAGGAGACTTGCAACCAGGGGAGCAGCGGGCACTGGCAGCTCGTCCCAGGCTAGCCCTCTGAACCTGTCTCCAAGGGCCTCCTTTTACCTCCGTAGCTTGTTTCCTGAGTCCCCATGGCCCAGCGTGGCTCACTTCTGCCTCTGACTTTCTCTCTAAGGGGCCAAGAGAGCTCTGCCTGGGCTCTCGCCTGTTGCTATGATCTTGCCTCTTCCCTCTTAAGCCCTTCCTTTGTTTCACTGTCCCCAGTTTTAATAAACTTACTCTCCAAATTCCCTGGACTCGTGTCATGAAATCCTTCCCGCACAAAGTCCAGAGCCCACCTTTCCGGTAACAACACAACCAGAAATTGACTTCAAGACATTTTACCTCTTCCAATGCTGGTCTCATCTTTCATGTAGAGGAGGTCTGCCAGTGCAACTTGCAGAGAAAGCAGGTGCTGAGTTTGCTGTCTGTTTCCATTCTGATTAGGTGGCTACATGTTACCTTGACTACAGCATGAACTGCGTTTCATACATCTGCCAAAATTTACTCTGATTCTTGTTATGTCTCTGGAGCTGGCTATGCCTTTGGAGTTGTTCATAACCATAGATGTTATAGTAGGAATCCCAGGTATCTACTTAGCACTATTAAGTAAGCACAGAAATGTTCTTGGCAAAGATTTTAAAATGCCAGCCTAGCATCGAAATATGTCACCATCCTTACACAAGGAAAAGGCCGCTATCAAAAAGCAAGCATACATTTATAAAGACTTACGGGTTCTTGGGGTTCTGTTTCTTCCCATGATCCCCAACCATCATCTTCCCAGCTCGCTGATTTACCTATTTTTAAAAAGATAAAAAGTACTTACATGAAATATAGAGCTTAATAGATTTTAAAACATCTCTAAACGTAATAAAGCCACCCCTGATATATAATAAACATTATATAACTATAATGCTGATGTTAAGGAAGGAAATAATAGTAAACTATACTATGTCAGGATATTGCTTATGTAATAATAATCAGGAATCATCTGACCTGAATTTCCAAATATATATCATAGTAAAACTGTGCAAGTTATCTGGAGTCTAAGATATGGACAATGAGTTTATCCATAGTTAAATCAAACTGCAAAGATTACTTTAAAAAAATCTCAAAATTACAAATATGTGTTACTTAAGACATTAAACAAATTAAATATACACAGTGACAAAAACACTTAAAATTTCACATAGATGTCTTAAAAAGTGAGTTGTTTTTTGGAAAGACAAGGTATTAATGAAAAAGAAAACTGAATATTGAAATAAGACAGATCTACTACTCTCCACCTTTTTCTGATATTTTATGTTTTTACATGAGAATATTTTTGTGGATTAAAATAAGAAGTTCAAGAAACACTGCAACAAAGAATTAAAAGCCTGTATAGGTTTGCTGAGTATGATTCCTTACATTGTTCATGGTACTTGTTTTTATATAATATTTTTGAGTTTATCTCTTACAGTATCACATCAGAAAGGAGAAATAAAAACTGTTGTTTATTGATCATCTACTCTGAGTCAAACATTAGTTACTCTGGATGTATCACCTCAAATTAAGTTTAAAAAAAAAACAAAGTTTAAATAAAATGTGCAAAGAGCAGGCAGTTGAATGGATTATAAGTTTAGGCCCCAGGTTCAGATACCCTAGCTTCACATCCTAGACCCAGCATTTGCCGGCTCTGTGACCAAGAGCTAGTTACTCTCTATCTGTAAGCTTTAGGTCTCTTGCCATGAAAGTGCGTAAAACAACAGTGCCCGCATCTAGCAGGGGTGTGACAGGATTTAAATCAGACAGCGTACTGAAGTCCCCAGTGCCTGACCCAGGAGTGCGCCATGCTAGTCATCAAGATTTAGCCATTAAAATACCATAAAATAGAAATAAAATACTGTGTTTAAACCGATCAGCTTTAAAATCTTCAGGGTGGTGGCAAGAATCAATAAAACAATGGGACCGAACCTGACATCTAAGGTGCCTGCAATAGAAAGAAGGGAAATACGGCTTTCACACATAGAAGGGTTACAAGTTGCTGAAGTCAATTAGATACAGACAGGAAAAAATGTTAGTCTAGTATTTGGAAAGGTCGTTCAATTAGCTCCATGGTAATACAGTCTCATCTTTGATATTTAAATACCAAATAACTATTTCCTAGTATGCCAAGCACGATAGTAAGTTCTAAAAGAATACTATCATTTGATTAGCACTCTATAACTTATAGAAGATTTCCATATACATGTCAATTAAACCATTTAACAAGTGTTCTGTTAAATATCACATGCAGCAGGAACAGAGAAAAATACAAACATACTCCTAAAAGAATGTGTGGTGTAGTGTAATGGACAAACATGTAGTGGACAAACACGTAATCATAGTACCTGGTGAGTACTGTAATCAACTACTATGGGAACTCAGATGCAGCAGTGAAAGAGATGAAAACACACAGCGAGGAATCATCTCAAACTAAGACCTTAAAAAGTGGCTAGGGATTTTTCAAATACACTTACGAAAAGAGTCAACAAGGGCAAAGGCAAAGAGGCAAAAAGATGCAACGCGCATAAAGGGGTTATCACGTAACAACTAACATGTATGCGGCGTTTCTATATCCCAAGTGCTTTACAGACTTTAGTTCGCTTAAGCATGACAAGGGTCCTTTGTCATCCCCTCGTCACAATGAGAAAAACATCACTTAGTTTACATAGCTTGACCAAGATCACGGAGGATTAAGTGGCGGAACGGGGTCTGGCTTCAGGCTGCCTGAGCTCTGGGGCCCGTTACTCTGCCACACTCACTGCCATGGCTTATGAAGGACACAGTCGGGAACCAGTGGGCCTTGCAGTTAAGGTCAAAAGTAAGAATGCTTGTTATTTTAAAATGGAAATATTTCCTTGCTATTGAGATTGGGAAACTTTTTTTTGTAACTTGGAAAATTACAGTTTGTTCTTTTGCAATCTAATTCTGTTAGCCAATCTCTTTATTCTGCTAATTTTTCCACTACACGACAAACAACTGCCTTATTGTGGGACTGATGGCAACTAGGCCATGCCAATTACAGTTTTAGAAAACACACTGGCTCTCTTATGAGGAAGCAAAGTAACTAGAAAAGTTCATCACTCTAAAAGCCATGATTCAATTTTCAGATTGCTGTAAGAATAATGTATTTATCAAGTCACCATAATCTCTGAAAACCATGCAGGATTTACAGCACTTCATGAACACTGGCTATTCATTAATTCACTCACTCATTTACTCGCTCATGTAATCATTCATTCATTCATCCATCCATTCATTCATTCGAGAAACACAGTATCTTTTCTGTCTTGGGCACTGTGCTCAATACTTGAGATACAAAAGCAAACAAGCCTTCAAAGAGCTTAGTTTGTGCACATAACCTCTCTTGAATGCTGTACAAAACAAAACCATGAAAAATGTGCTATTTTTCCTCCATATTGGTATAAAAAGCACCTGACTCGATTCACAAATGACTCATGCAATCAAACAGAAGACAGCAGCAATTTGGACTTCCTGTCCTTGCAGAGGCCCAATGTCCTTTTATGCCACAATTCCAAATACAGGAAGAGGAAGACCTTGAAAAGTATTTTCTTTATACAAGGTATTTGTGTTTATTACAATGTAGCCATTTCTCTGCCCCTGACTGGGGAGGTTCTATTAAGAAGAGGGGAAGAATTTCATCAGGCATCTCCCACTACCACAGGAATACGTTTTCCAAAGCAGTCATGGTGTGGTACAAACAGAGGTTAAAGGAAGGTGAAACAGAACTATTACTCAAGTAGGTTAAAGATGCTTTGAAGGTTGGTCTGGAATCCTAACACTCTTTATAATTCTGTAACAAAATGCATTCCAAATTCTAGTCATCTTAAAAATGGGAAACATTAAAAAAGAAAATCTGCAAACTGCCCTACCCTGTAGCTACTTCTATGCAGTACCAATGATATAATTTCTGCAGCCTCCTGACTTCTGTTGAAAATTATTTGATGCTGTTTGCAGGTTGCTATCTGACAGCTATTTTTGGCCATTAAAAAGTGTCAGAATGCCAGCACTTTACCAAGGTTATTTCTTTAACCTTCAAACCATGCAAACTCTGTTTTTCATGTACACGCAACTCTAAATCTATTTTGCCCTACCCTGTATGCTATAAACTCATTGTTTTGGTTATCCACAACCTTGGTCAATGACCAATTAAAAAACACCAATAGCGATACTGAACAAAGAACACCATCCTTTATGGAAAAGTTGCCAAAAGAAAAGACTGCCTGAATAAAATTCTTTATATGGAGGGTAACTTTATTCAACATTAACTAATATTTAGCTATTAGAAATCATCAGCTATTTTTCAATGTAAATCATCATTCAATTAAATGTGATTTTCGACAACCTAATTTTTTGTTCGGCTAGAAAAAGCAATTACAAAGAACACAAAGTTCCCAGATCAACACTATACCATTTTGATGGGGGGCTGAGAACACCCACAGCATTCTTAAATTGTGTCTGTACTCTATTACACAAATATTCTTTTTGCCAATAGTGAATAAAATAGGTTATACAAAAAACAGCTTAAAAACAGAAAATATTGGCTATTAGGGGAATCTCAAAGTAGATCATGAGAATGTACCCTCATCACATGACTTCCATGCTATGTATAACATTCCAGATGTTGCTTTAGGAGCCAGCATTTTACAATATTACACCGGGACAGTGTCCAGCTAGAAGCAGAATATTTCAAAAGCTCATGTTTTAATTGGTCTTTCCCACCTCATTTCCTGTACAACCTACTGGGAAAATTAAAAAAAAAAAAAGGCATTTCCAACTAATGACATATTTCTGCTTAGTTACAAGTCTTTAATTTTTGGGGGGCAACCTTTCTTGCAGGATGAACGTCCTTTCAAATCTATTCTTTTCACATTCTTAGCCATTTTTCCTTAAATTCACAGAAAATCATATATTGCATTGAAGATTCAATTAGTCTTTCAGGAAGAATGTCCACTTAAAATATTTTGTTAGTCTACCTCCTTTGCAGAAATTACACTTATTTCTTGTGTCATACTACATCTTGAATCATACTTGCTCTCTATCTAAATAAAATTCATAAGCTGGTCTCTAACCAACTTAACAAAAATCAGCTACCTCCTCGTTGACTAATAATTTGACTTATCAATCCACAACTTTTTTGAATAATAACTTGACTTATCAATACTCATCACTGAAGACCAATTTGAACTGTCTAGAATAATTCATAACATAAACATAAACCCTTGTTCTTACCTTTATTAAGTTAAATGTTTTGCCTGAACAAATGAAACCAATGGCTTCACAATATACAATGTAATTACAACTCCTTCTGGAGAGAATTTTTTCCCTGAAGAAATATTATACTAGCATAGAAAAAAACTATTCGGTCTCTTACTTGATAAATAATATATTCATGAAAACCTTCAAACCATTGGGAAAACACACTTTAGTTCAACCATCAAAAAAAGTTACAGATGTCTTTTTTAGAGTTACTTCCAATGAATGAATTATTCTACCAACAAAAGCTTAAATAAGAATTTCAACTTCTGCTTTCCACAGCTCTATTTAATTCCAAAAATACGTTATTCTGATTTGCTTTTGAACAGTCTGTCCTCATAAACTGAGTGTATATTTTTCATTTAACAAGAACTTGAAGCTAGAGAGGAAATTGAATTCCAGAAGTGGGCAATTAATTTGACAGTATTTGCTTTTTCCAATATGAGTATGTCAAGACCAAGAACTAAATGAGACACTGAAATCATTAAATGTTAGGAAAAGGGAAACTTAATTTAATCTCTATGGCCAAATAAAAGATCTTATTAGCACAGAAGCAAATTCATTTCCTTTCTTCTGAAACAAGAAAAGAACAGAAATAATGTACCTGTTTCTATAAAGAGGAAGAAACTCTAGAAGCTATAGCTTGTAAATAATCCAGGGGGCCAGGCAAAATTTAGTTGGGTCTTCTTGGCCAAAGCAAGGAAAAATATCACAGAGCAACACAAAGTTTAAAAAAAAAAAAAAGACAAAGTAATGGAGAATCTGCTGCTTAATTTCCTATGCCTCAGAATTATTAATCTTTTTTTATTACTAGGGAGATGGAAATGGGAAAAAATTCATATTAGCATATTCCTTTCAGCACATAAAAATGTGTAGCAATCTAAAGTGAGGAGGCTATCCTATTTTCGACAGCGGGAGTTTAACTCTTTCGAATCCCCATGATTAAATCAAACTAGATCTTTAAGGTCCCTAGAATTCTAATGATTAATGTTGCCAAATAAGTGACCTCCTCCATCACATAAGAACACAAGTTCTGAAGGCTAATCCACAAGTCACAAAACTGAAAATACCTATAAGCATATCCACCTGCTCTAAAACGGTTATTAAACAGGCTCGCTTCCCCCCCAAAAACCTGAGAAATCTTCTGACACAACAAAACCAATGACACAAAATAATAAACGGACTTGAAGAAATTTAATATGCCTATTCTCCTTTCTGTTATTTTGTTTTCAAAGTAACGGCAATAACACAGTACGTAAATTATGAGGAACTTAAACATTTCTTCTGTTTCCTACAACTTTCCTTAAACTAAATTCTTCCACTACCAGCTTAATCTTGCTATTACTTCCTGCTTTTAAAAAAAAAACAGATAAAGTCTGATAATAATCTTAGTACCACATGAGAACCACTTTTTCAGTTATTGGAAGAGCAAAAGTCAAAGAAACTGATAACACAAAATGAAGACAAGTCTGTATGTCCTTATGCCAGCACCAGGCAAGTTTGATTACTGTGGCTGTGTAATATATTTTGAAAGCAGGAAGTATGAGTCCCCCACATTTTTATTCTTTTTCAAAATTATTTTCACTATTTGGGGTCCATGTCTCATTTTTTATGTATACTATGAGGCAAAAAAAGAAAAAAAAAGTTTGGGAATGCCTGAGCCCTGTAGAAGAATATCTTCAAACTCTCTGCTTACCCAGAGTTATTCACTAGTATGTATCCTTTGCACAAAAGATATAATTTCTGATATACTGTAAATAGTGACTTTTAATACAAATTTATATCATCCTCTTAAACTTAGTAAATTCTGAATACTATCAGGAAATGACACCCACCAGCGTCTATTAAGAAATATGATGATCTTCTCTAAGAGTAATTTTATAAGTCTTTATTTCTTCTTCTGTTTTTCTACTGCATTTCCTCCACAGAATGCTATTCTAATACAATATAGATTTTTATTACCAGTCCAAAATTTTCTCTGCAAAAGAGATATGAACTGAAAAAAAAATGTAGTTTTCCTGTGATCATAAGGCTCTAAGTATTAAAATTTGTCTTCTTACTTGACTTACTGCAATTATTGTTAGAAACAGATAACTGAGAAAAACCACATACATCTACTAAAAATTCTGATAAAGAGTTCTTTGCAAAACCTGATGTCTTGTAAAAGGTGGCCTCGAGTTCTTACTGAAATCCATGGCCTAGCCATTCCTAGAATTCCAAGTGAACTACAGTAAGGTAAGCTATTTTCCTGACTCTTATTTGTAAATTAAAGCACCATTTTAACTGTGAAATATAGGCTTGGCAAAGGGACTCACTGGTTAACAGGTTCTTTCTCCATCTATTTCTACCTGAACTGACGGCAGCCACAATAATACCAACAAATATAAACCTAAGAATTTGATTTAAAAGGGTAATAAATTAAATATTTGCAAACTCATAGGCATATTGCAAATTAACCTAGATGTGGGGTGTATGATTACATCGCCAGTTGCCTGGACTGAGCTCCCACCCTAAGGCCACCCTCCGCTGTGTGATCCTGGACAACTATTCCCTCTGTATGTGTCTATATTTTAGCGCCTATAACTGGGCCATACAGTATGGTAGCCATTAGCCACATCTGGTTATTCAAATTAAGTAAAATAAAAAATTCAGTTCCTCCGCAGCATTTGCCACATTTCAAGGACTCAGCAGCCCTATGTGGCCAGAGACTGCCATACTGGATGGCACAGACATGGTGATGAAAAGAAACAAGATAATATGATAGAGAGTAACAGATGAGACCAAGGAGGCAACAGTGACAACTTCAGATTAGATGGTGGCAAAGGCCTCTCTGAGATGCTGCCATTTGAGCTGAGACTTGCATGACAAGATGCGGCTGGCATGCAAAGACCTGCACAGAGCATCCAAAGTAGAGACAAGGGCAAAGGCCTCAGGTGCACACAAGCCTGGCTGGTTTAACATACAAAGTGTGTCTGAAGCATAAGAAATAAGGGAGAGGAGCACAAGGTGCGGGAAGTGGCAGGTCGCAGGGCCTCAAGAGTCTTGTAAGCCAGGCGAGAATTTTGAATTTTATGTTAAGGGCACTTGCCAGCGTTCAAAGTTATAAGGAGGGCCATGCTATGACCTAAACTAGGTATGTCTGTTAAGAGTTCACTCTGCTTTTGGGAAACTAGTTACAAGAAACCAAGAGTGGAAGCAGGAAGATCTATAAGAAGACTGGCGCCACTGGCCAGGTGAGAGCTGATGGTGGCCTGCACTAGGGTAGTGAAACTAGGGCAGAAAATGTGTCTTTTTACTCTACATCCCCTGTCTACAGCCCTGTATCTACTATCCTTCACAACCTGGATTCTTGAAATAGTCAACTTCATTAACTCCTCAAAATGTTGTAAATACGCTTTTGCCCCCACCATGGCACGGAAACTGTTCTGAGCTCCCAGTCACCGCCACCTTCCCAAAACCCACGAGCACATTTCTGTCGTCCTCTCAGCTGACCTCTGCCTCCTTTGCAACCACTGGCCACTCTTATCTTTCACCCAAGTCTCTCCTCCCTCAGCTGCTGGGGCATCGTGCCTACTGGTTTTCTTCTGTGACTCTTTCTCAGGCTTCTTCCAATTAACCTCCACTTGACCCTTAAATTTTCAGTCCTCAGCTCATGTCACTGTGCAGTCACATACCACAAAAGTTGTTTCCGTCAAAGACGGATCACGTATACAACGCTGGTCCTATAAGATTATAACAGAGCTGAAAAATTCCCATTGCCTAGCGACTCTACTGTCACAGCACAACGCGTTACTCCCGAGTTGGTGGTGCTGCTGGCACAAACTACTGCACTGCCAGTCACACAGGAGCGTGGCACACACAATGACAGCAGTGGGCTGTCCCCTCCAGGTCTGTGTAAGCGCACTCTATGACGTTCACACAACAACGCGGGAATGCGCGGGGCATGACTGTATATGTAAGTCTTGAAACTGATCTGACACTTTTTGCTGATGGCTCTCAAATTAACATCTCTGGCCCAGGAACCCTTATTAAGCTCCAGCCCTCTATAGCTGGTGTTCGACTGGACCCTCTCACTTGGACATACCACAAACATTTAAAATGCAAAACGTCCAAAACCTGTCCCCTTCATTCTCTCTTTATGCACCCTTGCTCAAGTCAAAAGCCCAAAGGCATCCTTACCTCCTCTCACTCATCAGCTGTAACATTCGCCGTGACCTGGTCTCCACTAGGCCCTGCAGATTCTACCTCCTTAAGAGCATTCACATCTAGCCCTGCCGTCCAGGTCCTGCTTGGGCTATTTTATTTTAGTCCAAGCTCACATCACTTCTCACATGGATTCTTGGAATGGTCTCCCAACCGGTTTCCCTGCGTCCCATCTCTCCTGTACACAGCTGTCAAAGCATATAATTGCGATACAAAACCTTTACTGGCTACATTAAGTTCACACCTGACCACGTCATTTCTCGGCTTCAAGTCTCTCAGAGGCGCCCCACTCTTTCACAAGGCTTCAAATGATCATCCAGCTCCCTGTTGTCCCCTTTCAGGTTTTCTTAATTCTCTCCACAGCATACCATTCCAGGTCTCCCTTCCCTGCACGTGTTATTACCTCTCCTTATTCATCTCACTACTACTCTAAAGGTAGGCTTAAGTAGTACCACTTTAGGGAGGTGTCCCCTGTGTCTCACATAAATATATCTATATTTATAGACGTATATTTATATGTACATATATAGTATGTATATGTTTATAGATGGAAATATCTCAGTTGCACTACATGGCAGCTGCTAATTTATTTGTCCCAGTAAATTTTATGATCCTAGAGGGCAGAGACCACCAACCTCATTTGATTTGTAGCACTAGAGTAAATAGTCATAGCTTTGATTTGATATCTTCTAAATTTAAAAAGTAGGGAGAAACTTATGTAGTGGGCCTTTTTTTTTTTTCACCAGTCCAGCAGACTGAAGTGACAGCGCTGTACTACAAGGCTAATCAGGCTTCAGATTGGAAATAAGACGAAAACAAGCACAAAACACACACCCTTTCAGTGGGAGACCTTTGAGAAATTCTGAGGAAGTAGGCAGTATATAATAAACCAGATTTAGGATTTTATACTCCGTGGGCAAAGGCTTCGCACTCTTTGATGATAATAATAGGTGGAAGGTTTCTCACCTCCACGAAGCACCTGAACTTTTTTCACGGCCGCGTTACTGTAATTTACACGTAAATGACACGTTTCATCTCTTGCTGTAGATTCTCGCTCACCTCCTGACAGGTTATTACCCTGATTTTGGAGCCGTTTAACTCACCACCTTAGGAGTCACTTGCCAATCAGCCATTTACTCTCTAAATCTGAAGGGGGCGGGGAAGGGGGTGGGAGAAGAGAGCTGTGGGCGACATAAACCCTTTTGGAAGGGCAGGCAGCTGAAGGCCACAGACCCAGGGATGGAGGAGCCGGTGTGAAAGCCAACATCAGGGTGGAGTGCCTGCCGACAGCTGGCAAGGAATCCCCGGGGAGGAGAGGCGATCACGGAACGGGCAGCACCGGGTGGGAAGGAGAGGGAGACGCGGTGAGACGCGGGGATGACAGGAAGCAGGACGCAGTTTTTGGCCGGGGAGCGAGGTGTTTCGGAGAAAGCTGGGGCGAAAGGAAGGCGACACAGACGCGGCCAGGGCGGAGGGGCTATAGGACGAGGAGGTCAGGACGTCGTCGCTGGAAGGCGCGGGGGCGAGTAGGAGCCTCCAGGTCAGAGGCGGCGGAGCCAGACGGAGACCCGAACCCGCGGGAAAGGGAGCGGCGAAGCAGGGGAGCACTTACTGGGGTCCCTCCGCAGGGCGCCGATGGGGGTCTCCTCCCGCAGATGAGGGAAGAGGAAGTCCCGGGCGGCCTGGAGGTCCTGGAAGTGGCAGAACTGGACAATGGAGCAGGCCATGGCTCCGGGGGGGCCCGCTCGTGCACTCACCTTACCTGACCACGCCCTGCCCCCCGCCACCCCTCGGGGCCACTGTCCAGCCCCGACAGCTTTAGCCACGCAGGGGCGGGGAATCCAAAGCGGAAGCTGTCAGCGCACGCTGGTCCTCGGCGCCGAAGCACTGCGCACGCGCAGGACGGCCCCCGCCGCCGAGTCATGTGACCAGAGGTGCCCCTGGGTGGGACGCCGACGTGGAGGCCTGAAACCGACTTCAGTCGGGCTTCTGCGCCTCCACCCGGGAGCGAGCCCTTTTATTCATTATGGCTTTTAGCTAGAGAATATCTCATTGGATGATGTCCACGTTGGCCTTTGTCATTTCACCAATCTTATTGGTACCCTGCTGTTGGCACGGTCCTGATATTTCAGAGTATAATCGCTGTTAAACTAGTGGCAGGCCAGTGGGGGATGGTGTCATGCAAGTGTCCGAGTTTGCAAATATTAATTTCTCCTCCGTCAAGGTTAGCTTGAAATGCTCCCCCTGCAAATTGCCGTGGTGCTATGCACGCCCAATACAGCGCGCTTCGCACTGTGTTACACTCTTATGCTGTCGACCTGCATTTGATTTTCCATTCATTCACTCATCCACCCATTCAATAAACTGTGTTGCTCGTCGTTTCTATTCCAGGCACGCGAGGCGTGGAGTATAAAGCAGAGAACAAAAGAGATTAAATGCTTGCTCCCATGGAGCTAAAATTCTAGAAGCAGTTAACTAATTTACTCAACTATTGAACTGAAATGAAAAAACTACTTAACTGCTTAATGGTAAGGAAGGAAAAAGTGCTATGACAAAGTGCTATGACAGAACCTAAGGGGGAACCCTGCCTCGTTTTTTGGTTTGTTTTGTTTTATTGGGGAATGGGGGCTCAGAGTTTCTAGGATCAGGTACAGATTTTGTTGTAAATTCCTAGAAACTGGAATCTCATTTAATGCAACTTTATGTCCATAGTTATCTAGTATAGGACCCGGCACATAGTGCTTAATAAATATTTGATGAAGGAATAAATGGAATGGGATGTGTACATGAAGTAAACAGAATGACCTTTTCTACAAAGCACTTTTATGTTTTTTAAAGTACTTTTCTGTACACTGTCCAGTTGGGTAGTCAAAATGTCATCTAGAAAGCATGTCTTATCCAAATTTTTAAATGAAGAAATTTAAGTGTCTTTGAGGAGACTCTTGAAGTTTATTTAAATTATTTTTCTAAAAAGTAAAAACCAAAAAAGGAATTATTCTAACATTAACCCAAAGCACTGTAAACACTCGTGTACTTGCCAACAGAAACCTAAAGTGGTTGCCCACTTTGTATGGCAGAAAATGGGATGGAGATAAATTGAAGGCATATGTAGATGAAGTCTAGAGCATTTATTTCTGTCAGGGCTATGTACATGTTTAGTCCTAATAATATAACAATTACAATTTAGTGCCCAGTTTCCTACTGCATTAATTCCTGTTTTGCGTAGAACAAATTTCACAAAATAGGGTCAATAATTACTGTGTTATCAGGTTACCAGGGGTCCATTCTTCACCTACAAAATAGGTGGTGGGATTAGCTGTGCTATAAGGTTCCTTACACATCAGAGACCTGTAATTCTGTATTCAAAGCTGGCAGAAAAGGCAAACTTCCAGTACTCCCATTTTCCACCCCCCCCCAAAAAGCCATGCTTCTTCAGATCATCTAGTCCTGATGATCAAACCCCAAAATATAACCATAATACTGAAATAGAATAAATGTTATATTTAGACTCTTAGCTCTACAGCGTAAATCAAGAACACACGACGCTTTTTGGAAGCATACAGTGTAATTGCTTGAAAACCATTCAAGTTCCTATTCAGGTAAATACATTTTGTGGAAGTGGCTGCTCTTGGATGACTCAGCTGGCCTTTGTTCTGCGCTGGGGCATTCATACATCTCTTGTGTGGTGGCCACTGAAATTTCATTACCACTCAGTTTCAATGGTGAAGTTCCTGACTTCCGTCCAAGTGGTACTGAAAAGGCTCATTCATGAATGTTTTTAAGGACTTCGGATACCCTTCACAGAAATTACAACACATTTATGGACTGAACCCTTCTCCCGGGAAGTTGTAGAGCTGCAGGGCACGCCTCTGGAGTTCGGCTGCAATGGTTTCTGTCGAGTGCCCAGAGGATTGTGTTAGACAGTGGATGTCGCTAATTGCACAGTCCTAAGAAAGCAGACTGCAGGAAATGCACAGGCTGAACACAGGCCAGCACAGGCAGTATCTCCCCCTGAGGTGTGAATTCAGGAGCTAAGGGAAGCGATGTGACCGACAGAATCACAGGAGGATGCTAATGTGAACTCTTTCCAGTATCCGTCATTGTGAGTTAGAGCACTGATAACTCCTGTTAAGAGAAAGATGCTTACAGAGCATGGTTAGCAGCAGATCCGTGCCAGTGTTTACCAGCAGTCTGAAGTTGATGGTGCTGAGACCCAGGAAGGCAGCAAAGTGTGAAAGGAAGAGCAATGGATGTGGAGTCAGGAGACCAAAGGTCTGTGTCAGCTAGGCTGCTAATCTAGTCACATGAACTTGGGCAATTCTTGCCATCTTGCTGGACCTTATTGTCGTGATCTAGAAAATGAAGAAACTGAACTCTAAAGTCCATCTCAGGAACACGCAGGTTTTAGTAAGAAACTGGGAAGGAAAGGGTCTGGGAGCTGGAGCTGTTCCAATGGGATAGTCTATGTACGTACTAACAGGTGCCATGGCCGTGGAACTTCCCTGTTCGTGTCCAAAGGCCACACCCTCTCCCTGGCTCTCTGCTTCCTCCTCCTCCATGGACTGGCATTAGGTAATCAAGTGTTTCATGCATGTTGATTTGGCTTCCTTCCAGTAGTTCATAGTCAGTGATAATAGTCTTACTGGCAGCCACTGACTTAATCGTATTTGACACTTGCCTTTTTGAATCATTTTTACAAATACGATCCTTCCCACTGCCCTTATTAGTAAAATCCTTTGTTTCTGGCGGTACTCTGTGCTTCCCTTTCTTGCCCTGATAGGTACCTGGAAGGTTTGGCCATTCAGGACTACAAAGGTATGCTTGGAACATTCTACAGGAGTTAAGTACTGAGCATCTGCTATGTGCCTCTTCTCTACCCAGAAGCCTTTGAAATTCTTCAAAACCCAGCTCCAATATCACAATCTTGGTTAGGGACCTGACTTCACCAGGCAAAAGTAGTCACTTTGGAGCCCCGTCATTTTTACTATGTAGCTATTTCAAAACTCAGCACCTCAGTTGTGGTTTATCCACATTTTTGTCTCCCCCACTAGATGGTGATGTCCTCAAGGGCAGGGATGTGACCTGTTTACCTTCATGACATCCATTCATCCATTTAGTCATTCACTTAATGCATTTTCTTAAAAGCCTCCTAGATACCTAGCTAAGCATGTACATGTCTCATGCCCAATACACAGAAGAAATACATACCTGTGCTAACAGAGCATAGACTCCAATGAGACACAGAGAGAAACAGGCAATTATAACTCCATTTGGAAAATGTAACATTAGGAGCAGCGCAAGGGGGCACTTGCGAAAGGCCTCTCACTTTGGGGATCAGGGAGGACTTCCTGGAGCAAACATTATCTAAGTCGAGACTGGAAGGACTGAGTAGGCGGTCATCAGATATAAACCAGACGGAGGCTATGAAACAGTTTTGCTCTTATCACCAAATGCTTAAAGAGTGATGTTTTATACAGAAAAGGAGTAAAAACAAGAAATGGTTATTATTTAGTTTATGCTGTATTTAATGCACCGAGTGCCTTCCTTAACCTTTGAGACAAGGAAATGATTTGCCGGCCTTCATTTAATCAGAAAATAGACTCTGACTCCGTGGGATGTATAATAACTGTCCATTTAAAAATTGCTATCATTAATGATGGTACAAAATCGATATAGAGTTTATATGGAAATGAGCCACCCACATTACTTTTTAAAAATATAGGTAATCTCATCTGACATTTCATTAACGAATGTAGCCAGATATTAATCCTTAGATATTCGTCTGTACTCTATTTTCATTTGTCCCTCCTTTCCCCACCATTACTACATCTTTGCACACCAACTGTATACGCTCTGTGTGCAGACTTGGCTAAGCTCAGCCACTCCTGCTAAATCGGTTCCCTAAAAACACATATCTGCTGGAGAACCAATTTTTTCCAAGGTATTACATGAAGCTCTGTAAACCTGGTAAAATCTATTCTGAGATTATTCTTCCTAAAGAAATTAATGTTCAAAAGTGCTGAGATGTTAAGCAATGAATAAAACAAGGGAATAAATAATTCATTAATATATTAATAAATATTTCAGGGCTGAGTGGAGTCCTGGTTAATGCACGTTAATATCTTAGTAAGTGAAACTCTTTGAATGTTTTATATGTTACAACTTCAACTATTTAGACTTATTGACCATAGACCTATAGATAAAATATTTAACAAAAGTCAGTAATGAATATGAAAAGAGCACTTTAAGTATGTTTTAATAAATGAACTCATTAATAGTGTAAGACATTCAAAGGCAAAGATACGTATTTATCATGCCTTAAATCTGATTTCGCTGTACTTCTTGGGACTCTTTTCACTTAAAATAGATTGCCACGGTAAATCCTGAACAGAAACATTAAGAAGACCATCGCCATTTTACTAACCTCAAAGTCTCCCTTTATGTTGCAAGATATTCTCAAGGTCCATGCACGCTGTTGCAAACAGCAGTATTTCATCTTTTCTTCCTGATGAGTAGTACTCTGTAGTGTATATGTACCACATCTTCTTTGTCCAGTTATCTATCAAAGGATACTTCATTTGTGTCCGTATGTTGGCCCCTGTGAATAATAACCCTTCCTTTAAATGATGAGACCTCTGGTGTGTTTAAAATGATTTCATTTCCAGCATAGTCTCTCTCAGTCTTTGATAAACGTGCTGACCCAGTTCGGTCTGAGCTGTTCACTTACTCTTTCAACCAGGCCTTCATTAACCACTATGGAACTACTCTGTGCCAAGCATTGATCTGACACCAGCTCCCTCCCTCCCTCCCTCTTGGGTCCCCATATCCCTGTGCACTGCACATTCTGAATGGATGCCACAGATTAGGCAGGAGGGTCTTAAGGAGGCCACTTCATTCATTTAGCCATCACCTGTTGAGGGCAGCGCGTGCCGTGTTGGGGACGCGGCACTTGGTGAACAGCAAGTCGTCTAGGACACACGCTGTCTCACTTCCCCCCCAGCTGTCAGATGCATGGCTAGAAAAGCTGAAGTCCCTAAAGTACGGCAATTGTGAACACACACTCTCCCTTGCATATCTTCCACGTTCCTACTAAAACCATAATTACCCCCGATTGGCAACCACAGACCTCCAGAAGCCCAGCTACTATTGGCTCCAGCCCCTCCACTCTGTCATCCAAGGACTGTTGTCTGCGAGAGCAAGAACACTGTATTTGACTCATCTTTGCATCCTGAGAGCACAGAGTGTGGTAACCGTTTAAATAATGTGTTACAATTTTTAGATTAATCCTCACAAAAATGTGGTTATTGTTGACTCCCTGCCTCCCACAATTTACCTGGAACCTGCAGGTGCCCTCAAAACTCAGCCTCAGGCTCGTGGCCTCAGGGAGACCTTCTCTGACACCAAAGGCGACCTCTGGTCTCCGTGGTATGAGCTCACAGAACACCCTAGATTTCCATTTACGGCACTTACTCGTGTTCAGGTAGTGTTTGTGTTCTCTATTCGAATATAAACCCCAGGAGGGCTGGACCTGTAAATTCTCTTATCCTCGGTGCTATAGCTCAGAAGTGGTGCTCAGGACACAGTAGATGCTCAACAAACATTTCTGAAATAAATGAATTTTGAATAGCATTTGGGACACTAACCTTTCTCTCCTTTTCATCCTTTCTTGTCCACAGAGCTATCTGACACTCTTCCACAAGTGGGTTTGTTTCTTTTTTCTATCAGTTTCCTATTTCTACTGGGTGGATGGACACATGGTGTCTTGGTGATTGGATGTCAGGGAGGCTACGGCGTTTCCACGCTGAGAGAGGTTTCTATTTTTGCGCTTCTCTGGAGCTTGGATTGACAAAGCAGTGGTGTTCTTCTGCCCCCAAACTTTGTGTTTTCACCTTGTTCCATGGGAACGTGCCAGTTGGGCTCTGTGGAGAAAGTTGTTCCTCTTTTTCAAACTGAGACACTCTGAGCACTCCTCCCACTTCAAATGAACCACTAGAGGGGGCAGCGACACGCTCTGTTGCTGCACCTGAACTGCACCTGCAGGATGTTAGAGCCGGAGGGACCTCACAGGTCTCCTGGGCCTGAGAGTTTTACAAACACTCTCAGAGACGAAGGGACTTGCCTACGGCTACAGAGCTGGTCAGTGACAAAACCCAGATCTCTTGCTTTTTCTTCCAGTACTCTTCACCGCAGCATGCGGTCCCCCGACTGCCTGTTCTTGGAGGGTCCTTGCAAGGGCCGCTGATATGGATCAGTTTTGACAAGGCTGATTCACTTGCCAAGAATTCCTTGGCCTGCCAGTGTCATCACCCAGGTTTATTTATTTGTGGTCCCTGTCTATGCATGTGGGCTGCGGGGAGGCTTAGCATGAGGTAATGACAGTTGTACTGAGTTCCGGCACTTACAGAAAGCAAGATGTAGTGGACAGCACTGGTTCTAGCTACGGTGTTCTGGTTACAGAAGCAAGCTTTCCTATTATCCCTAATTCCTGTAACTGTCCTCCCTCTCCCTCCCCGTCACAGGATCACTGACCACTAACACCAGTCTGCCTAATCACAGCTTCCGGTTCCTCCCAGACACAGTGGCGGTTCAGGAGAGACTATGGAATCAGGCTGGTCTATTAGAGTTCTGCCCTGGGATTTCTGAGTTGGAAATGAGAGGAACAGCTGTCTTGTCTCAGGGCTCATGGTTCCAGAAGGATGTAGTTAAACAACTGCGGTCATCTCTCTAACCAAATAGAGAAGGCGTTACTAGAAGAGATGAAAGTCACAGAATCAGAGAGAAAAGCCAGGTGGAAGACAGAGTCCCAGCCCCAGTCCTTCAGCCCTGGCTCCTAGTTTCTCACATCCTTGGAGTTGCCCAGTTATTATTCCAACTCTGTGAAGCTATCAATTCCTTTGTTTTGTTTTCTTTAAAGGTAGTTTGAGTTAGCTTTTTGTCACAAGAAAAATTTGACTAGTATAGAGACAGTCAAACTTGGTGTAGAGTAGCGTCACCTTTTCCCTGGCCCTCCACTAAGGGTCAAGCCAGGGGTCCATCTTTCAATACCAGACTCGGTGGTGAACAGTGATTAGATTTTTTTGTATATTCCTCCTGGGGTCTGTCCTGGTTAGCTCAACCAGCATGAACGTGTTGCTAGTGAGGCCAAGAGCACAGGTCATGTGGTTCAGTTAGTTCTGCTCTGTCTATAACAAGACCTACCTCTAAAACCCTCCATCGTTTTGCAATATATGACCTTGACCATGATGTTAACCAGAATGGCCACTGTACCTCTCCCGTGACTCTGGAAGGGACTATGGGGTAACAGAAGCAGCGCTGGCCTGGGCCTTGGGTCATAATGTTCTAGTCCCATCTTTGCCTTACTGCGAGACCCCCAAGTGAGTAATCTAACTTCCATTTACCAGGTTGCAAAAAATACGATACTGGGACGACATGACCCTAAGATACGATCTGGCTCTAAAATGACATCACTGTCAAAGAGCAACTGAAGTACATCCGTTATGAATGGCAAGTCTGTCTAACTGCTTTTGTACCAAAGAGGTATCATGTTTAACCCTACTGTTTTCTGATCAATCCGTAGGGCTAGCTGGGTAAGGAATCATTAAGCATATTTCTAATAGAAATCTCTGCTTTTAGCCCCAAAGTGCAACCCTGCCCTCCTTGGCAAATGATTTGTTCCCCTCAGGGCTGAGGCCTGGATAGGCTGGGGAAAGGGAGTCTTTTTTTCTGTCATATTAATGACTGTGTAGCAGCCATTCTTCACTTCAGGGGGCTGGAAGCAAAGAACTTGCCTCACAGTCTCACCTCTGCCACTTCCGAAATGCAAAGTTGAGGGTTGCTAGGAGACGGGGCTGAGGGGGCGGGCAGTGGTCAGTGGGCCTCAGCTCACTGGGGAAGCCAGGAGGAGGAGGAACCCAGCCCTCGGGTAAGTAGAAAAGCAAATACTTCCTAGACTCCCGATCTAGTTTTTCAAACGGAGTTAAAGTACAAACAGGGTGGGTTGGGAAGTGAAAGGAGCAAGCTTTGTCGAAGAACTTAGCGCTAAGAGGCAGAGAGCCCGGGCGAGGCAGTATGTGAGGAGAGCCCCACATGAGGCTGTAGAGACGGCACAGAAATGGGAGGCGTACTGCTCAGAGCTGATAAATGCAGAGGTGATTCTGATCGACACTCGCAGTGAACTAGAGCGGGACCCGCCATGGTGGCCGAATGCCTGCAGGACAGCTAAGATCCTTGTGGCTAGGCTGTCAAGCTCAGCATTACCATTAGGAGGGCAACTGGACCGTGATGGGATCCCCCCAGGACACCAGGTTAAGACCACTGTAAGGCGAAGGGTGGCTTGCTGCGGTGGTCAAACTGTTAGCGAAGCCGTGAGCTTTGCCTGACACATGGTAAAGCACCTGGAGTGTAGTAAGAGCTCAATTAATGGTTGTTATTTCTATTGGTCCACTTGTAATTATCCTTATAGATGGGTACTGAGTATTCAGCTTCTCCCTCCAACCCTAGGTTGTGCCTGTACAATTATTTTGATGCGATTATGAATTCCAAATGTCTTTAAAGCAGGCCTTGGCTTCTTTTAACACCCCTTTAAAGGCTTCTTATCCCATTCCGGTCCATATGAGACAATCCACTCCAATTTCTGCCCACATAACCCAAACCTGACGGACCAAAACACCTGACTCAACAAAAAATGAACCACATGCTACTACATCTTGCCAGGAAAAATCCCCCTTCTTCTCATTTTTGATCTTCAATTGTGGAATGTTTTACACATGTTGACAGTGTTGTGTGGCCTGCCCCAGAAGTCACTGCATTTTGGTGAGGCGGGGGCAATACAACCCTCAGGTGAGTCTACTGTCTACCTCACTCTACTGCAGACCTGTACAAAGCTGCCTCCACCTGAGGTTACAGCTTGTTGCGAGACCGGCATAGAACAGAAAGAGTCGCATCCTGGAATGATGTAATGTTTCTGCATACTTGGTGGTGGGTCACGTGGGACCTGACATCATCTGGAGGTGGGAGCTTCCAGGAATGCTGCCCCTAGCAACTTTGCCAGGCAGACACTGGATCATAGCTCTTGCAGGAGACAGAAACGCAGACGAAGCAGAGCAAAACCGAAGCTACGTGCCAGGTTCCAAAATCTGAGTAGTCAACTCGCCAGGGAGAAGGGCGGGTGTTGCAATACTTAGTCCAGGGACTCAAAACCCTCACCGCTCGGCACTCAGGCACATGGAGAATCAAAAGGGCCTTGGGAGGCTTATCTGGTTCAACCATCTGCCTCTAAAGAAGATTGTATCTGAAACCTCAAAGCATGCAGAGCTCCCCAGGGAAATGATGGTGCCTAACCTGCTTTGGCGAGTGGCTCCGATGTCACTACCATGAGAGCAGTGGCTCTCAGCTGGACGAGAGGGATGTCTGGGAGGAGTGGTAAGGGGGTAGGGTTAGGGCCCATCCTCCCAGCCAAGATTCTTCTTCATGCTAAGGGGGCAGAGAGACAAGATCTTGGGGAGAGGAATGTGACATTCAGTGACAAACCTTCTAAAAAACCCCTGGGTGGGCTAAATAGATTATTCTAAGAATATAAAGCTTCGTCTTTATTGACCATGATGATTATTTGTAATTACACAATTTCAAATACATAAAAAAAATCACAGAACTCTAAAAGAAATACCCATATATACCCTTCAGCTAGACTTAGCAATTAATAACATTTTTCCATATGCTTTATTTTTGTCTCTCTTTACACACACACACGCACACGCGTGCGCGCGCATGCGCTACCTAAAGACAAAAGTAAAACTAGTTATCAATCTATCTAAGTATCCATCTAGTATATCTAATTTTTTGGAACAACTGTGATAAATTATTCGATTTTCCAGCCAAAAGTCACTGCTTCTTCCCTTCTTGATCTTCTCTCTCATGGCAAGAATTTATTCTTTAGAATCAGGGAGTTTGTTCTTGTGTTTGGTTCTCTCCCACTGAAAGACACACTGTATCTGAAAGATACTTTTCCCCTCTCAGTACACACAGAAGGCGCTGTCCCTGCCACAGACCCCCGCCTGTCTCTTGCCTTTCGCCAGAGAGGAAAGGGAACTGCTGAGCGTTCAGAACGGTGAATCTGGTCCTGGCCAAACTGCATAACGGCCAGGACTTCATTACATTCCGTTTCTGCCTGTTTGTACCAACCGCCGACGAGCAGATGTTGCTCTGTGACGCTGACCTTTCTGTTCTGTCTCTCACTTGGCAAAGGTTACAGGAGGGACTTCCCATGAAGGCAGAGCGCCTAGCGGCTCAGCTCTGAATCCTCCCGTCTCCACTCTGCCATCTGCCTTCTTCTATGTGTGGAGTTCTTAACATAAAAAGATAGGCTGTAAAAACATCTTGTTGCTGGACCCCACTGAAGCTCCCACCCAGTCTTCCCACCTCCCCATACTGTGTCTTCCAACAGCAATATGCTCCAAGTATACACAGCAAATCCTCACTTAATTTTGCCTATAGATTCTGTGACTTTAAGTGAAACGACGTGCAACACAACCCATTTTACCACAGGCTAATTGATACAAACAGAAGTTAAGTTCCTACAGCATCTCGTCAATGTTATAACGAAATGACATTGAACAAGGTGACGTCATGCGGGGGCCCTCATCACTACAGCGAACCACCCAAGTCAATGGTGGTTTATTGAATGATTTGCTGTGAAACAGGGTTAGGTCTTGACATGATCTTTGCCTGTTTACAATCTACGAGAAAAAACAGATATGAAACAAATAATTTCACTTGTGATACATGATATGTTAAGGGAAGCCCAGGTTTTCCGGGGACCCTCCTAGCCTGAGAGACGATGGAAGGCTAGACTCCTAACGCTTGAGAAAGGCAAGAGCAGAACCTGTCAGAGTGCAAGGACCTTCCAGATCAGAGAAGTGCAGACTCATGAGGCTCAGTCTGCCACTGTGAGAACAGGGCCCCCGCTACTGTTTTTAGGCACAGCATGTTAAGAGTGTGAATGAATTGCCTTCTACCTTCAACACTGTTTTCCATTATCTGCTGAAACTCACCTGGTCCGACAAATAGCTTCAGTTGGCTAAATGCTGGGATTGTGATAAAAAATACCTCCGTGTCTATCTATGACTATTGAACGACATCTTTAAAATAATAAATGAAAAAATAAACTATCAGCCTAGAATTCTATATCAAGGTAAAGAGTCTTCAAAAGTGAAGGCAAAGTAACGATATTTTCAAAACAACAAAAACTGAGAAATTTCAGTACCAACAAACCTTCGCTATAAGAAATGTTGCTGTAAGTTCTTCAGGCTGAAGGAGAATGATAGGAGAAACTCTAACCTACGTGAAAATGAAGTGTACTAGAAAGCATAAATATGTGGGTAAATATTTTTGAAACATTTTTTGTGTCTTAAAAATAAATAGAGGTGTAACCAAAAAGGCACTAGAGATACGATGGAATACCAAAAGCACTCAATCCAACTGATGGCATGAAGGAAGCAAGGAAAGGACAAAGGACGCGTAAGACAAATAGAAAACAAATAGCAAGACTTAAACCCGACCCGATCAACAATAACATTAAATGTAAACGGACTAAGCCCATTAAAAGATTAAAACTGCCAGCCTGGATAAAGAGTAAGACTCTATTTGTTTAGAAGAGATGTACTTTAAATAGAAAGACACAGGTTAAAAGTGAAATGATGAGAAAAGATATTTCATGTAAACACATTGTAAGAAAGAAGAATGGGAAGTAAAGGCAATGGTTAATGAGAGAAAACAGAAACAAGACAAATGGAGCGATCCAAGAAGTGCAATATGTAACTAATGCTTTTTCTAGAAAAAGGGAACAGAGACAATGGAGAGAAGGAAATGACCAAAGAAATAATATAAGAAATTTTCCTAGGCCCAAAGGACATATGTCTGCAGGTGAAAAGAGCCCTCAAGTGCTCAATGCAATAAATAAAGAACCAAGCCCACTTTTAGAACACCAGTAGAACATACCAAAACTTCCAGAGAGAAAAATAGAATGTATGGGCAAGTTCTGGAATAAGAATGACATCAGGCCTCTCGATGACACCATTGGAAATTAGATGACAATGAAGCCATATCTTCAAAACCAAGAAAGTATTTATTGTTAAATATTTATATTTTAAAATGTATATATTTATAAGTTAAATATAAAAATTTATATATATATAAAATAGATGTATTTTATCATTGATCAAGAAATCTACTCAGTCATCATTCAAGTGTGATACTGGAGAAAAGTTATTTTCAGACATGTAAGATCTTAAAAATTTACTTCTCCTTTTCAAAAAACTACTGAAGGATGTGCACCATCAAAAAGATGGGGTGGGGGGTAAGTGAACTAAGAACTAAGCATCCAAGAAACAGAGGGTCTAACACAGGAGCAAGAGGAAGGAAGCTCCCAGGATGGTGGAGATGGAAGTGTCTTGGGGTTCTAGCTGAGCATCAAGCCTGGCACGTCTCCCCCTCAGACTGGAGAAGGGCAACGGAGCACACCAGGAGGGGTGTCTCCAAGGAGGAAACTGGGTCTGATGGCAGATGTGCTGCTTTCGCACCAGAAAAACATTTCACAAGGATGACTCCCCAGGTTTCCTTTGCCATTAGGAATAAACATGTAACATAATTCTGGCAAGTGAGATGCAAGCTACATTCTATTGGGTAAAAATGCTACAAAAACTATTGCTTTCCATTGAAAGATCGGACTAGCTGGTACACCGCTCTGTTGTCCTCACGCCTACCTCCTACTCGGATTGAGGATGGAGTGTCTGGAGGCCACAGAGCAGCCATCTGGAGACCATGAGAAAAAAGCCGCACTAAGGATTTTGTAGCATAAGGATTGAGGATTCTGCAACACGGATGATATAATGACAAAAGCGGTGTTTCCAAAGTATGGCAGGGAACGGGGTCATTTTAAGTGGAGCTGTCTGCAGATTAACATGAAATAACGTTGGCTCATGCACACCAAAGTCCAATCATTGCCGCTATCCATTTCTCTCCTCTCTGCAGAAACGACAGGTTTGCTTAACGCACAAATAGCCTCGGCTAATTACTGCCTCCGCTTTCGAAGTAAAAGCAATATAAAGGTCCTTTTTTTATAAACTGAAGTGAAAGAATATAGCATTGTTTTGGTAATACAGGAAAAATGTATGATAGATAACTAAGAATAAGACTGCATTGAAAATTACTGCTTAACAAGTCACAGCACAAGGAGAGACAGACAGAGATGGGGCAGGAGGAAAAATAAATTTTCATTATGACTTAATTACATTCATTACGATGCCCTTGTACTAATAAGAGAGAAACACAAAAGAAATAGCAGCTACTCCAATTCCAAGAAAACTATTTTATCAAAGGTCATCCTGCTTCCAAGTATTGAATGATAAAAATGAGATCCTTTGCCTCATAAGCCTGGTTACTCTTTCAAAGTTCCTCCCATCTGCCTCTTGTGCTGCATAAAGCCTTTGAAAATAAATGAGCTGAGACCTAGTATTCATCTCTCCTGGTCTCTATGTGACTTTCACATTGAATGCTTAACCCCAGACCCTGGGGAATCGAGTGTTCCTCCCTCGTCAGATTTGATTAAACAGCAAGAGATATTCAGGGAAATACTGAAATATCTAGCAGTTGGCAATGGGAATGAAGATTCAATTTTGAGTTTTCCAGATGTGGGTGAATTCTGTCCACACAATACCATGTAAAATTTCATTTTGAATCTGTCTAGTTCTTCCAAAGAAGATGTTTAATGAACTGTGGGAGCGGATGACAATTTTAATTATTCACAGCACCCTTTTCTTAGTAACATGATTCATGCTTCAAAAGGGGGGAGGGAAAATAGCAACAATTTGACAGGTGCTGCACCTCCTTTAATTCTTATAATCACCTTGAGGAATGGTATTATTATTGGTGATCAAACTGGGACTCCCAGAAGTAGGTAACCTGGTCAAATTTAGTTAGCCACTGAGTGGTGAAGCTGAGCTTGGAACTCGGATGTGCTTGACCGTAAATTTATTTATTTTTGGCTGTTGTTCTACAGTGGGAATTTTGGCACGTTCATTGCTCTAGAATTTCACCCAGTGAGCTGATGGCCCTTTGGTTAGCAGACTGACCACAGGGTCTTTTCAGAAGAGACCATTGAACTGATGGTATCAGAGGCTGCGTCTTAGACTTATTGGTTGATTGCCTCTGTGTTCAGAAAGCCCTGCATGATAAAGAAGAAACAAAAACACTTGCAGACAGAGTCTTTAGTCTCAAGGTACTCAAATCTAAATGGAGGAAGAGAAAGTGAAGAAAAACTATGTATCTTATTTATCACCAGATACTAATTAATAAGCCAGAGACAATCTGATTGCTCACCTATTTTTTTTCTTATTCTAAAGATAACAACTACATATTATAGGAAAATCTCTATCCCTTCATTTGATATATTCCCTTTATCTGTTTTTCAATTCATATATATATGTACATATATATATTTAGACATTTAATTGAAAGATATTTATATGTACCTGTATGGGCTGTTTTTATTCAGTATTGTATTATAAAAATTTTACCATGACGATAAAATTATTTCAAGATATAATTGTTAATGGTGGTATAATATTCATAGTATTATAACTTATTTATTACCTATCTATAACTAGAAGTTTGGACTATTTCCATTTTTTTTTTAATACATAATACTGTATTGAACATGCTAGATCACAAATCTTTACCCGCGTCTCTACTTATTAATGGGTTCAGGACACTCAAACTTTTGTAAAAATTATTCTGATAATTATTCTGATTTAAAGCAAATGCTCTGAGTGATGGAAATGTACAGATGGTGGTGACAGCAGTGAAGTACAGCCATGAACTCTAGAAGGGGGACCGAGGTGGCAACCTCGTCACTGTTCTCATAGGCTAAAGCTCCCTAGAGACTGAAAGCTGTACGCGTGCTTTGGTCAAGGTGCCCTTCGTTAGGAAGACCAGGCCCTACATTCTCCTCATCATTCCCAGCAAGAGCAACAACAATAGACTCTGGATACTAGGCACTTCTCAATAATTATCTCGTCTAATTCTGACGGCAGCCCCGAGAGGGGAGTATTATGACCCCAATTTCCCAGATGCAAAAGCTGAACAAAGTGAAGGCTAATAAGTTGCCCAAATCTCTATAGTTAGTAAGTGGCAAAGGCAGGATTTGAACCCAGGTCTAGCAAGCCATAAAGGAGGAGTTTAGGACCCCCTTCCCCAGCCTCACACCACTCCACTGGACCCTTTCTTCTTTCCCTGTTTTCATCCACTCCCCAGGAATTCCTCCTGGACTATTCCCAGAAAGTCAAAATTCTCATTTCTTTGCTAAGGAAGGCAGTGGACCCATGGAGAAGCTCAAGATCCCTGTTCCACAGAAAGCAACTGTGGCAGTTTGATGCACAAGTATTATCGCAACTTTCTGAGCAGCTCTACGAAACCGCTGTTGGGACTCCACTTTCTAGGAGAGAAAGCTATGCCACACTTGCCCAAGACTGTACAGTTGTTATTGCAAGAAGTGGAGATACAATTTTTAGTCACAGCCACCTGACTCTCAAACCACTGTTCTTCCATGTTATTCTCTTATGCTGTACCTCCAGATGTGCTGAAGATCCCAGTATCTGTATTCCTAAACCATGGTTCTCCCAAATGGCTCATGCTCCTGGGAGCGCCACAGACATCTACTCTCAGACCACACGCCCCCAGTTTGCATTGGGGAAACAAGGTCAAAGACAAGAAGCCTTGGAACTAAGGACAGGAATGAACCCGACAACTCTTCTGTTCTTCATCAGGGACTTTCTCTAGCTCGGGGGGTGAACGTCCCAGCAGGGGTGACGTCTGGTGGTCTGGAGCGGCCTCTGCCTGCCCAAGAGCCCAGCTAATTGTAGCCCGTTCTGAGTGAGCAGAGATAAAAGCCACAGAGGAAATCAGCAGCTGCTACTTTTAATTTTATTATTTTTTCAGCTGTCTGGAGGCTCTACCAGGAGGGCAGGACTCAGGAAAGAGGCAGTATCCTGGCCACCAATGAGATCACAAAGTCACCTCCAGTCTCTGTATTTCCTCTCTCGTGGTTTAACTTCTGCTGCCAGGCTCTCCCTGCAACCCAGAAGCCACAACTCCACAAGGATTGCCCGTGAGCATGGCTGGTCCTCGGACACTCTGGCTGAGGGTGAGTTTCACCACGAGGACATGTGCCTGTGTCTTGTGACTCCCGCGAATGCTGCCTGACAGACGTGAAATCCGCTTTTCCAGCATGCCCAGTAAAGAGCTTGTGCTGAGAAATGGCTTCAATACATCCAACGCCACGCCCAGCCTCACAGAGTATGCCTTCCTTCCCTGGCCTCCCTCCTTGCCTTTCTTCAGCTCCGGAGGAGCTGGCGAACTGGTCAGCCCGGGGGACAGCCCCTGCTCCATGTGATTCCTCTGTTTGGCAATTATAAGAGCTGATATTCGCAGGAAGGGTCTGTCCCAGAGACACCTGGCCACACGATGCACCAGTAATCCTGATGTTATCATGTGTTGGTTCCTACTTAAGTCATCATTGTCTCTGCTAGCTTATATATAGGCTATATAGATAGCTTTATGTGGGTCATCAAGGTAACTCGGGTTCCACACACTCTGTTTACACTGCATTGCTTCCTTCATAATGCTGGTGAAATAAGCAGAAAACATCCAACTTGAGAGCTAACTCCTGGGAAGACACAGCCATCCACTGCATCTGTCTCAGCGCTGCACTGGGGGCATTAAGGGAAGAGATTCCCATTTGGACTGGGACAGGGAGAGAACAGCAACTTCTCAAGGGCGACATTTTGGAAAAACAGTGACAACCTGGGAGGCAAGAGAGACATCCCCTGTGACCCCATCTCTGCAGAGAGGAGACCCTGGCATGGTGGTCATTCATTCTGGATCCCTAGAATGGTCCCAACTGAGTCAACTGTGACTCATTTCAGTGAAAGCTGTTCACAAAATAGGGAGGTGAAGTTTAATCTGTCTTCACAAAAGCTTTCAAACAGAGGAAAACAAATAAAAAATATTTTTTTCTGATACAAGCATTGCAGAGCAATGCAAGCTCCCAATTTAAAAAAGAGGAGGAGTGGTAGGAAGAAAAGTCAAATAAACCTTTGAAAAGGGGTTTTGAAAACCAGGGTGGTCACAGTTAACAAAGTAAAATATACATCTGAAAAGAAAATGGGACGTTTGAAAAACAGGGAAATCCTAAGAATTGGTCTGAAGAGCAAAGGGGAGACGGCCTTAAGAGGGAAGAATGAACTTAAGAGTATTATTGATGAGTTCTGTTAGCTTGATTGCCAAGATGGGGGGAGAGTCTTTCTCTCATCTTTCCCACCACTCTGGGGTGTAAATCCACACATGTGCCCCTGTCGATTTATTAAGTTACAGTTACATCTTTGCAAGGATTGTAAGTGTTACCACCGTGGCAGGAGACACTGGGTGGCTGTTAAACGGTGACAGGCAGGGAAAGAAGACTCCTGGGAAGGCAGCTGGCTGCAGGCTGGAGCGGAACGAGGTCCACACTTCTCATCCTAACTCCCTAGCCTTTTTAAAATAGACTTTGTTTTTTAGAGCAGTGTTAGGCTCACGGCAAAATTGACCAGAAAGTACAGAGAGCTCCCATATACCACCTGTTCCCATAGACGCAAGCCTTCCCCGCCACCAACCAGCCTACGAGAGTCGGACATTGGTTACAATCAATGAGTCTACATTCCCGTCAACATCACCCAGACTCCAGAGTTTGCATCAGGGTTTACTCCAACCGCTGTATTTTTCCTGCCTTCACAAAGCCCTTACGCTGGTGGACAGTCCCTTCAGTGCCTGTGCCCAGTGCTGTCTGGGGCTCCTCACTTTGTGGCTGTCATGTCAGAGCAAGCCCAGTGCCTGAACTTTTCCTGGCTGCCTTCCCACATCAACACTTTTAATTATGTCTTAATTCCTTGGGAAGAAGTGCAGTGCTTTTCAAGGTCATATGTAGTTATTTATACCCAAATGTGGGCTAAGGTGCTAATGAGTGATACTGTAGGCAAGAGAATGCAATAGGAGGCAACGCTTACCCAAAGCGGGGACGCACAAACCCTGTGACTCTCAAGCAGCAGCAGGCTCGGGGAAGCCAGAGGGGTAGAGAGTTCTGGGCCGTCACTTTGGAATGCCTCTCAAGCCACCCCGGTAGGAGGCCGCCTGCTCTACCTGTGCACAGAGAGGGTCCTGCACTTTTCCCACCTATGATGTTCTCCGCTGCTTTAGATTTGAAATATAAGGGGGTGTCCCACCTTTCGGTGTCTCCGGGCCGCAATGGAAGAAGAAGAGCTGTCTTGGGCCACCCATTAAGTACACAAACATGAATGAAAACTGATGAGCCAAAAAAAAAAAAAAAAGGTTTTAAGTAAATTTGCGATTTTGCATAGGGCCGCATTCTAGCCACGTGGCCTGCGAACCGTGGGTCAGACACTACTCCTCCTTCCCTCCTTTCTCTCCCTCCCTCCCTCCCTCCCTCCCTCCCTCCCTTCCTTCCTTCCTTCTTTCCTTCATTGTACAGGCTGGAAAATGAATGAACGCCCCACCTCAGATCTCTTAGGGTGACTGACCTTCAGGCAGTGGTGCTCTGGTAATGTTTGACCAGGTCTCTGAAAAAAAAAAATGAATTTGAGTTTATTATGAATTTTATTGCTATAAGGGGAGTGTAGAATACAATTCGCAAATAATAAAATATACAACGCACTTCACTGTAATTTCCACATAACCAAGTGACCCTCACAAAATGTCTTCGCTGATTTTTGCCGAATTCATGTAGCCAAATTATAGTTGCAAATCAGCCATGGAATAGAGCTGCATTCCAACCTGCTCATTTTTTTTTTCTGAGAAATTACATCTGTTGTATAATTTGCAGTTTGTTTACGATGCACTGCCTTCGTACAAATTACCGTTGGCTGTTGAGCTATAATTTGTTAGAGGCATTGACCCCTGTGCAGTCGAAGACCCACGAACGACTTCCGACTCTCCACAAACTACTAACAGGCTACTTAACGAGAAGCCTTACCAATAACAGTCGATTAACACAGACTTTGGGGTATATGTGTTAAATCCTATAATCTTACAATAAAGTAAGCTAGAGAAAAGAAAATATTACTCAGAAAGTTGGAAGGAAGAGAAGATACATTTACCACATTGAGTGAAAAAATTTTGCATAAAAGTGGACCTGCACCGCTCAGACCAGCATTGTTCAAGGGGCAACTGTATAACCAGTAACTGGAGAGGTCTTTCAGCTCTAGTCGTACTTGTAATATAATTTCTGTAAACAATGCTTTTGTTTAAGAAGAGTTGGCTTGCCAAATTCCTGAAAACGTAACCGTGGGCTCCCGTGAGCGCAGGCAGCTTCAGCCCCCTCCGCCCCGGGGGCTGCGGCCGCCTGGCTGGACGGTCTTCACATCCCCAAAGCTGGGCTGGCTGTAGAGCTCAAAGCCCAAAACACCAAGCGTTGGCTTTCTGTGGTGCCAGGCCAGGGACAATCTGCTGGCGTCTTGCTGCCTTTAGATTCTGAACTGCTTGGAAACCATTGAACGGGGCAGCCTGGGGCTCCGGTAAAGGAGGGGAGCCTCTGTATGAAGCCACGCACCCTCCGCTCAGCAGCGCCCTCTGTCTCCCCATCACCGAGGAGGGAGCAAGGCTGAGGGGGGGAGGGAGGGCAGGAATTTAAAGCAAGCATTCCCAGGTCTGTTTGCTTCAAGTCTCCAGCCTTCCTACCCACCTGAATCTGAGACAGGAACAGAGCAGCCGTGTAGGAAACAGCGTGACCACCACAATCCGGCACCAGCTCGCCCTCTGCCCTCTAGGTGCTCTGTTCTTCACCGTCGACGGCTGTGCGCCACGAAAGCTTGTTCTGGGAGGAAGAAGATTTTTTGAAATAACACCAACAGGCATTGGGGGGAGGTAAAGAGAAAGGACCCTGGTGCGTGTCTTTGCTCGTCGTTGATTAGCCTCCCCCCCAGGTACCTGGAGGTCTAGGTCTGCTCCAGTGGACGCCGGGTGTCCCCTGGGACACGCCTGACAAGCACAGGACTTCCCCTTTCAGAGTTTCTATTGATTTGGCAGTCAGTCCGCTGCCTGAAAGTTGAGTGGTGTGTTCCTGCCGGTCTGGCTACAGTGACCAGCATTTCATTTCTACTGTCACTACTGCTGCCATTATTAATACCCTAACTTCAGGAAGAATGAATCGGGGACAGAGCAGGAGAACATGTGGGGCAAGGGAGGTGGCTGCTAGTATTGTCACTTTTTAAAAAAATCAAAATATTTTTAAATCGAAGCAGAATTCATTTAAAAAGCCGCCGTTTTAATGTGTATAATTCCGCGGCATTTGTACATTCACGACGTTGTGCAGTCATCACCGTAATCCATTTCCAGAACATTTTCATCATCCCCCAAGGCAGCCCCGTCCTCGTGAGACAGCAGGCACGCCCCCTGCCAACCACAAGTCTGCCTTCTGTCTCTCTGGATGAACCTATTCTGGATACTTCAGAGCAAGGGGATTATACAAAATGTGGCCTTTGGGGTCTTGCCTCTTTCACTTGGCTTGATGTTTTCAAGCTTCATCCGTGCTGTAGCATGGATCGTCAATTATGTTTGGATTAAAAAAAAAAGAAGAAGAAGAAGTATAGAAAAGTCACAGACCCACTTCGCCTGTCTGGTGTCTCCTCTCACCCGGTTTTACCTGGCACTCCGATAGGAAGAACTGCCATGGCAAACCTCCAATTTTGTGCCTTACCCAGGTCCCAAGGAAATGCCAGAAGAGAGTTGAAAGAAATGAAGTCTGTATATCCCCTGTGCATAGCTCTTCCTCCAGGGCTGCCAGGTCAGCTTTTTTTTTTTTTTCCAGTTTTGGTCATATTTTGGTGTGTAGCTCTATCTACTTCAAGAGCATTGTGTTTGCAAAGTCTTGGTGGAGGAAGAACTGACTTAGTATTCTATTTTTACATTTGTTTCATGTTTTAATAGCCATAGGGAAGTAGAAGATAAAACTGTGGCAAGGCATAAATCAAGGCTATAAACAGACACCTATGAGCAGATGACAGAGGAAAACGAGTAGCATCTCGATGGCTTCACCACTGTCCACAAGTTCCCAGGTCCCGGCAGTTCTGACAAGGGAAGGGCACTGTGAGAATCTCTGCTGAAACATTTCCTGGTGGCTCTGTGCCTCATCACTAATGTCTACAGTAGGAAAACAAAGTTATGTTTAGGCCCCTGCTTTTCCTTCTATTGTCACTAAAACCTCTGTGTGGATGGCAAACTCTTTCTGATTCATAGCTCTGTAACCTGAATATCTGGTGGTTCCAAAGAATCTCGTCTAAGTATCAGGACTTCAGACATCTCTTTGTGTTGTTGTATGAGTCAGAGTAATTAATGGGAGCAGCACACCTTAAAATCTCGGTGGTTTAACACAATAAATGTTTATTCTTTGCTCACGTCACAACTCAAAACAGGTCTGACCGCTCTCCCCAAGTGCTGACTCAGCGATTCGGCCTCCTTCTGTCTTTCAGGCTGGTTGTCCTCTGTGGTCCTCTTGGAGTCCCCTACCTGTTGCGTGAGCTGAGCTGACCAGCAAACGAGGAGGGATCAAGCGGAGGACATCACGGAGATTTTAGGGTCCGGGCCTGAAAGGGGCCTACGTCACATTTGGTCACGTTCCTTCGGCCACTGCAAAAGGCCTGGGAGATGGTGTCTTCTGTGTGCTCTGCAGAGACAGCACTGTTGAGCCCCTAGCCAGTCTCTGCTGCAGTTCTTGCTGACTCTCTAGCCTGCTCGAGTAGAGGCGAGTGGCAGAAGGTCGCCTCATGCTGGTTCCCAGGTCTGTCACGTCACACCTGTGCCTCTGCTTTACACCATTCCAGGTTGGTGAACTCCACTCTACCGTGGGCCACCATCCCCTTTCCTGCTGGCCACTTTCTGCAGTTCTAGAACCTTCCACTTTCCTTCAATCGACCCTGCTGTCATTGAGCAGGGACCTCAGGATGAGGAAAGTCTGTCGCCCCTTTACCATTCCACATTGATCCTTCCCTTTGTAGCAAAGGCAAGGCCAGACTGTAACCACAAAACTTTGCCAAAGGCTTTAATATCACAGAAGGAAATTACAAGAAGGGGCTGTGAGAACCTCCACCTATGGCCCACTGGTCAGAGGCACAGATGGACTTGCAATGGACATCTGAGGTGTTGGGGGGCACGGAATCTGACACCATCTCCAGAGAGAGTGTGTCAGAACGGAGTTGAATCATAGGACACCCACTGGTGCCCGAGAATCGCTTAGGGAAAAATCCACATCGGAATTAGTACTGGAATCGAAAATGGCCATTTCCTTGACAACTGAGGTTTCCAGAGCCAAGGAATCCTCGTCCTAAGATAATTTTATTATGCTTCCTACTGCCAATAACACAAAAAATTGCTCAAAAGTTTGACATGAGATTTTCCTGGATTTAATCCTCTTCATCAGAACGTCCAGGATCACAGGTTCAAGTAGGGATCAAAGCTTATAATACTTGACCACCATCGTTGTCTCTTGCAGGAGTTCCTGTAGGAAGGAAAAGTCTGCCAAACACAGGGCCGGAGAACCTAGTCCTGAGATGGCAGCCAGAGAAGGTACGTACAGCTCCAGATGCCTGGTCCTCCTTCTGTCATAGCTGTGTCCGCCATGGACCCAGGGGGCAGCTCTTGACACACAGCAGTCCCTCAGCTGGTGCTCATCGAATGAACGGGCCACCAGCTCATTTGAACTGCGGTCTGTTCCACTTTCTGCTTCAAGAAAAACTGAAAGCTGCCTGGTGGTTTGCTCAATGTCCCAAATTTTTTTTTTTCTTTTCTGTATTGTGAATCTATGGACTTAAGCGGACGTTTTATGGTCCTTGGCTCTTTAAAACTTTCCTAACTCTCTTGGCAGGCAGAATTAACTATCACCTCCTCTATGCTACTACAGTGACTAGTTTATGTTGTTAGTAAACCATTTGTCATATTGAATTCCAGTTACTTGCACCCAGGTCTGCCTACCCGATTAGAGTATGAATGTTTAAAAAAGGTGGGGACTCTCTTTCTGTGTGCCTGGTGCATGTTAATGCCCAAAGGATATTTCTGAAAAGTAGGAACCAGTAAGTGAGTAAGCTATTTTTACTGGGTATACCAGCCTTAGGGAAAAACTTCAGGTCCTACAACAATCATCATTTTTTCTCCTGATATGTCATCTTCCCATTACACACCCAGTTCCAAACAGATATTCCTGCTACTGCCCAGGGATGAGGAGTGCACGTATTTTCTAATTCATTCATTCCCTCAAGCATATTCTTCTGTGTCTTCTCGAGTCAACCGACATACCTGCCCTGAGGATACAGTGATGATGACTGTGACGGTGGTGGTGACGGTGGTGGAGGTGATGAGTGTGTGAGAGCCTCAGGAAATAGCACTTCTCTTCCCCGAGTTCTGAAACAATCTACAGGTAAGACAAAAGAACCAGTATAGAGAGTCAAAGTTGTAACATTTTTAAAAATTCCTGCTGAAAGCTTATATTGGAGAATGAACCTTCTATCTGTGGACAGGTGGGCTTAAAAAATATTAAACCCCAGGATTAAACAGAGTCGCCCACGCCATCACAGATAGTGCCTCTCCATTTGGTCAGTCCCTATAAAATTAGCCGTGGAGAAACAGGGCGTGTCCTCTCTGGGGGAAGGGAGGCCCCTGAGGGCAAGGGCAGGGTAGGATGAATTGACGGAATGAGATCTTCCCGGGTACTGCATGGCTACTGTGATTGTCCTGCCACTGGTGGTTGGGCTCTCATTGATGATCTTCCTTATAATCAATACTAGAAAGGGACAGCTCTGCTGGCAATAAGCCTCGAAGATGCTACCCTGGCTGGTGTCTGTAAAAGGCCCTCCCAGGCCTGCGATGGCCCAGCAACACCTGCACCAAGGCTGCCATGCCTGGCGAAGGTGACAATATCTGAGCCACCTCCCATGGTGGCTCAAGTCACCGAAGTGGTTGAAGAAGTTGTTGTTGGCACCAGAAGGTTTGCAAGCTCAGCATCTCCCAGAGGTGATGGGTGAAGAGCTCTTGTGGTTTCGACGGGCTCTTTTTCTGCAGCCTGCCAGGCATCAGACTCAGGCTGGGCCAGTGAGGACAGAGCAGGAGGACAGACAGACACAGCCACCTGCAGGCCAATCATGGGGATGACTCCAAACCAGGCCATCCGTCTCAGAGATGCCACCGGAACACGCCATTACAGCCACTCCCCTGTGTCCCTGTCAGGGTCCTGCCTGCCCTAAATTACGGATTAGTAGTGCTTAGAAACCTTTTTATTTTCTTGGGGGTGTGGCACAATTATTTGCAATTTGTTTCTGTTTTGGTGTTAAAAACATTAATATGCTAAATGTAAATTTATAAAATGTGTCTGTTTTTATAACTCAGTTTTGGTATTTGTTACTGTTACGATATTTTAGGGGTCTCTAAAGCAGTAATAGTCTGGGGTTCCCTCAACCTCCCAGAGGGGCACCCCCAACTCATTCTTTTTGCCCTTTTATTCCTTCCCTGTTGGACTTCTGTCCTTAAATATGTTTGCCTTAGAAGCCTCTTTCCTGGAGAGATCTTTTCCAGAAGGTTCCTCTGTCCCTTATATAAGTAAATTCCTGTTGAATAGCGTCCCCCCACCCCATCCTTCAACATGCCTTGACATGCCGGAGTCCTGGAGTCAACCCAACTTAGCATGCAGGGTTCCCCGCATGAGTAAGGAATGAATCGGGAGAGGCTAACCTAAATTAATCCAGGAGCTTAATTAAACTATTCAGAGCCGCCTTCACAGGGTGGATATAAAGAGGACCCTGTTTCTTGGATTAGTTTCCATGCTTCCTCCAACTTTAGCTTGTATTCACTATTGAGCCCCGATGAAATCAGCCCATTTCAATAGTCACGCCTAGAAATCCTGCAAGTGTAGTCATAGTTGAAGGAATTTTTAGAACTAAATTTTCTTGGGGATTTGAACAGGCAAACCTTGTTGGGAGTTCCAGGTCTTTCAGCATACTGTCTGTTTTGCCCACAGGAAGAGGCTCGCTTCTGTTTATATGCAGACCCAAATATATTAATGATTTGTGTGTCTCTGAATTCCCTGGTGAAAGTGCTTATTGAAATAACTGAGGGGCTGCCGGCAGCGAGGAGGAAGTGAATAAAACTTCCTTGCTTGATTTAAAAAACTGTCAGTAATCATGGTCGTGTTGTTACCGCACAGATGGCTGTTTCTGCTTGGTATCCTGGGGCTGATCAGCTGATCTAACCGGCTCCTCCTCCACACACAGCATCATCTCTCAGTTTGGGGGGGCAATCCATAATTTATGAGAATTCGGGGGTAGTGTTGGCAGTGCTGATTCATTGGCTAGTTTAGCTGAAGCCACCACCAGTGTGTACCTGTCTCAGGCACAGGCGGAAAGCTAGGTGTCCTGATGCTATCCAAGGTAACCAGAGCATTGCTTCTGGAAGGGAAGCCGCCTTTCAATTATTCAGCAAGCCACCTTCCAGTCCACAGGCCTCTCACAACAGCCAGGAAAACCGCAGCCGAGTGCCGTGCTGGACCTGACACAGCAGGATTTAATGGGGAGGGAAAAAGTAGGGGAGGAGGAATCATCAGTTGGAAGAGGCCAGGGAGAGCATGGCGTGTCGGAAAGCCCGGGGCCGCTCCCCTCTTTTCCAGGTGGGACTGTCGGAAGCGGGAAGGGTGCACTGGCTCTCTGTCATGGCCACTGCCCCCTCGGGGGGCAGCGGTTAACGCGCGGGTTGCTCTGTGTGTTGTTCACAACCCCCGTTTCCTGCCAGGCTGTTTGCGCCTTGAGAGCAGGGGTTTTACTTATTTTATGTCAGTGTGATCGGCCAAGCTCTGGCACTTAGTGGGCTCTTGGTAAATGTATGTTGAATGAGATATGCTCTGTCTGAATTTCTCCTTTTAGCTCTATTCGTGTGCTCAAAAACAAACAAAAAATCACAAAATAACTCTATTTCTTTTCCTTGACTACTTAGTTGCCAGCCCTTCCTGTAGTTGAAGTTGGCCTTCTTTCCTCTAGGTTGAATGGCCATGTCAGGTGCCGAGTAGTTTCAAAGGAATTAACTGCTTGGAGGATAAGCCTTGCAATGTTTTGAAGACAACAGTGATGAAACCACTCCCAAGTTTTACTGGCCACCACGCTAAGTGCTTCTGGGTACTACGCATCTGACACAGACATTGTATCATCCTTCCCGCATTAGAATAGTCTGAAAATTAGATGTGCTTCAGTTTATATAATCAAATGCACTTAGGAAGCAACAATGCCCATTTCTACAGGGCCAGAGCAACCCCAGAGTCACGAGACTGCCTCGTTGGATGGAGTCCTATGTATCTATGTCCTAGGGCAAGTTCATTTACTGTCTTTCATGACAGGCAGACAATAGGTCAGACTCCATCCCATTTATCCCAGCATGCAGGGCGGTATGAAGAGGAAAGGTAGCGCGGCAAGTTAAGGGTGTGGAGAGTTCCACATGGCTGGAGTGTGGAGTATAATCTGAGTTTAGGAAGAACTAATGATCAAAGCTGGATATAATGGGAATTTGTTGTTTATTGTGGAATCCATTCCCTCGCTATTTCATTCCTTGTGGTCTAGATGGGGTCCATCCTGGAGGTGGATATTGGATTGAGGCCTAAGCCAACTGGTATATCACATTCTCTTAGAACAAGGGTGGGAATGAGATCTAGACTACAGTGTGAATCTCTGGCCCCCCCCCCTTTTTTTTTTTAGAATTCTGAGTTAAAGATACTCTTTTTGCCCAGATTTGAAGCTAGGAGGAAGCTTTTCCCAGAGCGGGTGGCAGCCATTTGGGGACCATAAGGGGTCGGTCTATCTGAGAATGGAATCAGCACAGAGGAAGTTGAGTCATAGCAGAGAGAAAAAAAAGGGTCCTGGAGATATCATTTGAGCCCTCATACCAGGATGTGCCTGAACTTCTCAAATTTCCAGTACATGAGCTAATACATTTCCTGTTTGGTTTAGGCCAGTGTTGGTTGAACACTTTTGTTACCTGCAATTGCAAAAATCCTGATGTGTACACTGGGCTGGCCAAGTTCTGTCGTCGGGTCCGAAGGGTGAGCACAGGGTGAAGTCTGAGAGGAAAACAAACTGGGAGAGGACACTGGAAAGGCCTGTGGAGTAGGGGCCATCATGGCCGTGAAGGGAGAGGTCTATGACAGGCCCCCAAATGAGGCCACACAAGTGGTTGGATTGGCAGTTGAAACCCTACTTATCTTACAATCCTTTTTTTTTTTTTTTAAGTTCGATTTTTGGATCAGTCCCAAATACTCTTATTTAAAACATAGTTTTAGTCATCTAAATATGGGTTATAAAGCTTCCCAAGGCCAACTGACCTTCTGAGAAATAGCTGAACCATAAAAAGCCAAAAATAAACTAAGTCCTTTTCTAAAAGTGTCAACCATCTGAAAATCAAAAAGGGGCACAGATTCCTACAGTTCCATTAACTCCAAATCTTGGCTACCAATAGCAACGAAGAATTGATTTATACACAGTTTTCTGATGTTACTCTCTTTCTTCATATTCTTCCTGACAAATGGGTAGAAAACCCGTAGTAGCATCCTGCAGGGAGAGCACCAGATTATTGCAGATAGTCGCAGACCCAAGATAAATGACCTGTCAACCCCTAACAACTGCTCGGCTTCTACGGCCTCAATTCCATTATTATTTCCCATCCCTGCTGATCAGAACCCAAGAGCAGTCGTGCCCTATCGCGAAAAGAACCACTCTGGCTTTTTTGCTGACCTCAGTTAACATTATTGTGGCCCTACTTCTTATGAAACAACAGCCCTGGTTCATTTATCTTGTTTTCATTACGGAGTCCTCCCCTTTAACGGCAGGGGCCTCTATTTGGTCTCTCTGAGGCGAGGGGCACAGTGCTCTACATGGCATCTCCTGGAATCTTGAATTTCATGAACCCCTTCAAATTGGGTTGCGGATGAAGTGAGCGGGGGAGGAGCAGGGAGGTTTCAGTTTATTCCTGATCAAGCTCTCCTCGAAAAGAGGAGACAGGTGTGGGGGAACTAGGTTGGAATGTCCTTCCCTACTGGTTTTATTTTGGTTAGATCCAAGAATCCCAGCAGGATAATATGGCATAGGACAGGGGCCATTAAAAAGTACCTTGGCATATTATTCAAATATAGACAAGTATAATGTGTGGTGCGGGTGGGTACCTAGCATCACGCCACTGAGTAGATGTGCTGTTGTGTAGATATAATAGAAATTATCTCAAATAATTTCCCCTAGAATGAGGTTTGTACTTTCAAGTTATTTCTAATTGTGAGAAAAAGTTTTAGATGAAATATCTTCCTAAGAAGTATTAGAATCTTACTGTTGGATGTAAGCAAGTCTATACTCCCTTCGTTCGTTCGTTCGTTCATTCGTTCCTTCCTCCCTCCCTCCCTCCCTCCCTTTTTTTCTTTCGACTATTTTTTTGAGCATGTTCTGTGTGCTGGATTCTCTGCTTGATGCTGGGGATGTTACAATGAACAAGAAACAAAATCCCTGTCCTCAGGTGCTCACAATCTAAAAATCTTGAGACTTTGAATGAATCTTGACTGTACATAAAGAGGATTACATAGCTACTGTGTAGACTGTAACTAGTCAGCCACTACCCCAACTTTACCAACCACCTCACAACACTCTGACCTTGTACCCCTGGATTTTGCTGCCTAAATTTGCTATGATTTCAGCAGCAAAGTAAACATGGGCCCCTGATGGTTTCTGTAATTTTCATTTCATCAGCTTTATTATTAAAGAAAGTATCTCTGAGACTTTTGCAACAGCATGATTGTGAGCCCTAGTTTTAGGTGGTGATGTGAGATTTCACCTCTTTAAATATTTATTAGGCATTTAGAAGTATTTGAGAGAGGCTGTGTTGAGGCTGTGACTGAGGTGCCATTTTGGACCAGATGAATATATTTTTATTTCTAGATGTTGAACTTTTATTCTTAATTTGAAGTATTAAAACAAACTGAAATCAGGAACACTTTCCAACTGGCACTTTAACCCAACTCCAGTTCAATGAAAGTTTATGATAACAATCCAAAACTACCTTTCATATAACCAAAAAGGCCAAATTCCACTCAACAGAAGTTTTGTACACACTTCATCCTCTTTCAGTTATTTGGAAATGGATAATTTCAATATAAAACAAATGACATCTTTCTGTTGACAGGCTATAACATACTGTATATTATTTTAATAATAGTCAAAGTAAGAATAAGGAATAATTGTATCTACCAAGTTACTTCATGGTAAATTAATTACAGTTAGCACTGAATTTAAGTGACATCTTAACCATTCATGAAGAAGCACATTTTGTTCAGTAAAGGAGGTGAAAGGACTAGTTTCTTCATGTTTGCAGCAATACACTAATTATTCACGTTCTCATTAAGGATGCTAATGATGCCCACTGTTGCAGCTCAAGATGAAGGCCAGAGAAATATGGCAGAAACCTTGCCAGACATCTCAGACCAACTTGATCTAATCTCACACGTTTTCTTCTCTATCTTCTCTGACTAAAGTTTTGACCCACGACGATTTGAAAGTTAAATGAACCTCACTTTCTCCTTTCAGAGAGACTTGGGGGTTCCAGACTTAATTCACTTGATAAAGTGTGCTCAAAGACTGGCTGAATCCCAGAAGCAAGGTCCAAATCCAGTGGCTTGGTAAGACATCAAGGGGCTTTGGGTCAGAAGCTCTTCCCTCTCAAACCTGCCTTCTATGCAGACTGAAATGTAAGCTGGAGCCGAGACAGATGGTAACACCGCAAAACGTGAGCCGAAACATTCCTCCCTGCGCCCTGCTGCTGCTTAGATGCATCACAACTAAGCCCTGGCCACCCGATGTTCGTGGCAGCTGTCTCACTTGTCGGGAGGTGCCCGTTAGACAGGCATTTTGTCTGGCTATTATTTACATGTGCGCAAAGCCAAAGAGCAGGTGAGGTGTGAGGTTTGCAGGGTTAGGGGGTCAGGAAGAAAACGTGTGGCGTCTAAGCCTTTTGCCTTGGAGTTCCCGGGAAGATGCTAACATGGCACTGCGGACATGAACCTATGTCAGAACAAGTCAGAGTTGTCTAAATGGTGGAGGGGGGGGGGGGATCCCACAGAGAGAAAAGATGAAATTTTGCTGTAAATTTCCCTGAACAAGACACATTTTGCAATTATTTCATACAGAAGACCGAAAGCAAACAATGGGAGCGTGTGCCTTTCTTAAGTGAAACAATCTTCTTAAGGAGGCTGAGTGGCACCTGAGGCCCGTGGGTAACACCTGTTAGCAAAGTTGCGCCCAAGGTGTGAATATGTTCAGGCCAGTATTGGCGGGACGCAGGAGGGTCTCCTGGAGGGCGAGACTCGCTACTGAGGCCAGGTATTTATATCCAAGACACTTCTTTCCGTGGACCCTCTGCTCCCTGGTTCTGCTCAGCTCAACGCCCCTGTGGCCCAGACTGTCAGCCACTGTTCCTCACTTTGACCTTCGCTCTGAACTTGAATGGGAGCCTGGCCACTCTGTGTTGCTAACCTTACGGTTCCATAGACTCCCAACTCTTCCTCTTCCTCCCAATCAGATCCTTCAACATCCTTCAATGGTCTGTTCTAGATGCTCCTGACCTTGAGGAGTACTCAGATTCTTAATTAGTCACAGCCCTCCCCCACCCCCCACCTCAGCAGGGTGTTAACTTTCCTCTTCCGCAAAAGGTTTGGCTTATTTGACGTTGAGAGAAGAGCCTCTCTAGCAAGTGGTTCTTGTCCTGTTTTTGTTGACTCGACACAACGGAGGGACATGAACGATATCATCAGTGACAGACTCTCCTCAACACAGTGACTCTCAACGGGAGTGGACAGAGGAGAGTGTTGACTAAGCCCCCGTGAGGGTATTCAGATTCTCCCAGCGTGGGAGGGAAGTCTTACGGTAAAAAAAATCCCCCTCCTCCGTGAGATGCTTCCAGCTTCAGATGGGCCCAGGGCAGCAAGCCCTCTATCCATACCTGCTCCTGTTTCAGGCATCACTGCTCTGTAAAGGCTAAAGGCAAGACACCTTTCTATGGAGTTGGACATCATTTCACATGTCCCCCACAGTAGCCAGAAAGGAAAGAAACCAGCGGACAGTAGTTGGAGCTTATCTGGAGGCTCCACCCCTCAGCACAGGACATTCAGGGTGTGTGGATCAGCCAGTTGGGTTGTTTTTTTTTTCTCTGCCCACGAGCAGCAGAAGGCAGGAGGGGGCAATCACTCCTCACAAATGCTGCTTTGATTGTGGTGAATGTATTTTCCCTGCACTCTCTGAGCACCGCGAATGATCTGGACAGAAAACGCCGTGTGCGAAAGTCTGGCTGTAAGTGTGGAGCCAGGAGGTGGCAGAGGGGCAGGTGACAGGAAGGGAGAGATTTCTGCTTGCCTCTCAGGCCTCTGAATGGTCATGTGCCTCTGGGAAATTCCCTCCTTATGTCTGACCTTTCTCCTCTGAGTGAAATGTGCATCACGCCGCCAGCAGCCTGGTGAGACCCTCGCCTACCGATCGAGTGTACTGTTTCCTCCTTGGCTGTCCTCTCACTGCTTCGTGTATTAAAAAACACTGATTATTTTATTAAGGTGGCCATCAGCTCTGGGGGTAGGCGGGGAAGTTAGTAGGTATCAACAGCCGTACTTTTCAGAGGGAAAGTGGGTGTCCGAATGCAGCTCCATTTTTCAGAGTCCAAACAGCCTTGTGATGTAGTGATAACACCGACTCCCAGACAATAGAAGGGAAAAATGGTACGGCCTTGGTGTTCTTTGGGTCAGATCATTAATGCATCTCGGAGGAAACCCATGGTGCTGCCTTCAGGGTTTCATTTCAGCAAAACACAGTGAACACTCAGTCTGGGAGCCTCTAAAGCTGATATATCGCCATAGGAATTTGGAGAAAACCAAACCACCAATAAATGGCAAGATAACTGTGGCATATTAGACAAGAGTAAGCCTGGCTAAAGTGGTCTCTCGCAAGACATGTTGCTTATCTGCAAACAAAATCTGGCCTGCAGTTGTCAGGAAAATTGTATTAACTATAAATATACATGTTAATACACATATTCAAAGGGATTCTATAAGTACAGATTTTATAAACACAGCAGACAACATTAATTCTGAATGACTAAATTCATATATGAATTAGCTATGAACACTTTGCCTTACAATAAACTCAATCGAGCAAAGTATCTACAACAAACTATATATACTATCTATCGTGGTTCAAATAATGAGCTTCAAATTTCTCCATAGTAGGAATTATTGAAATTCTTGGGTATCTTGACTTTGTTCTGACAAAGTTTTCTCATTCTGGGCCAAATGCTCTTGTTTATGGCTTATAATGCTTTTATGTGAAGGACCTTATACTATCGACAGAGAATTTTTAGTCTCTGTTATCTGTAGTGCCTCAAAGTGTGGAGTTTAAGAACTGGCAATTTATCAGTTGCAGTCTAGAGAAACTGCTGTCCTCCAATACTATTTGCAAAGTGCCTCTTACTAGTTACATATTACTCAAAAGAGGTTTCTTTCTGTATTTTTGTCATTTGCCAACTTTTTTTTTTTTTCTAAAATGCTTTTTAACTGCTGCCTGCAAGCTTTTTCTGCAGGCTGCCAAGTGGGAAGGAGGGAAGGCAGAGTGGTGGGAGTTAAGGAGACTTGTTTAATAGCCTCTGGATTTTCAGTGGGAAGAAGTGCTCCGATCTGAAATGAAGAGGCCTTGGCTCTTGGGAGGAATTCACAGATGCCAGGAGCAGCACTATTAGAAAGGACTCTGGCTTCAGAGATCCAGGGTTTTACTGTTTAACCATTTCACACCCAAGTTTGGGCAGAGTACCGAGTTACCTTCCAAAACAAGCAGAAAGCCACCTGGAGCCCAGGCTCTTCAAAGGGCTAATGAACAGAATTTGGGGATAATTAAAAAACTTAAAAGGATTAGTCTTTAAAGAAGAAAGTGTTATTCACTGTTGCCTAATTTCGGATTGATCAAATGCTTTGATCTCCAAAATTAATTTTCTACAATGAAGCTTATCTATGTGACTCTTGCGTCAACCAGTGTGGTTTACACACCACAAGCTCTTCTTTTCTGCAGCCCCCTCTGCTCCCAGCCCCACCTCCCTGCTTCTCCCCAAATTCCTAGCCACAGTCATAATTCAGATGCCTAACTAGGTTTTGCCTCAGACACATTTCCCAAACGAGGGAAAACATTAACTCACAGACTGTTAATAAATGTGCTGTAAACAATCTGAAAAACGCTGGATTAAATGAAGGGGAAGGGTGCACTTACTCCAGGACTTCTTAGGATCAGTAATTTGCTAATTTACATAGTAACTTGCGAAGAAGAACACAGTTCAGTAGCCTCCCTTACCCGCCGGGCATGTGTGCCAAGTCCCCAGTGGGGGTCTGACACCGGGCATCGTACCAGAGCCTATACACACTGTTTTTTCCTACACATGCATAACTATGGTGCAGTTTAACTTACGAATTAGGCAACAGTTAAGAGAGTAACAACAATAATAATAAGCTAGAACAATTGCAACAATACACTGTCATAAAAGTTACGTAAATGTGTCCTCTCTCTCAATATCTTATACTATACTCACCCTTCTCGTGAAGATGTGGGATGACAAAATGCCTTAAGTTGAGAACTTCCATCTTTTCGCTAAAGGAGGCGCTTTACGGCTTCTTTGGTGTATCCAAATTGCCTGCGTCACCACTCTTGCGCTTTGGGACCCTTAGTAAGTAAAATAAGGGTGACCTCAACACAAGCACTGTGATCCCATGACAGCAGACAATCTGGACGACTGCCACGTGACTTACGTGCGGGGAGCGTGGAGAGCGTGGAGACGCAGGACTCGCGAGATTTCATCACGCTAACTCCAAACAGCGAGCCATTTAAAACTTCGGTTTTTATTTATGAAATTTTCCATTTGATAGTTTCGGACCCCCACTGACCGAACGGGTGACAGAAACAGCAGAAAGCAAAGCAAACGGTGGATGAGAGCAGAGGACCATGGTCAGTGTTCCCGTGTAGTTGACCACCGCGGGCTATTTTGCGGTATGTTTGCGTTAAGAGTTTTCAGTGTACCCAAAAGATGGTTTGAGAAACGCTGGCCTAAGAACACGCGCCGTGGGCACATCGCCCCTGGATGTAGAAACTTCCAGGTACCAAGACAAAGGAGGGAAGTGAAGGCACCGGGAACCCCTAGGCTTCCTGTCCCCTCTGGTTGGGTTTGCGTTTCTGTTAACAGTGGGGGTGGCCTTCTCTATGATGGGAAGTTCTGATTCAGACCTATAACCGAGTGGGGAGGTGGGAGAAGTGACAGCTTTGGTTAGGGACTCGGCCTCTTTCATTCCTTTACAACTGCGAGAAGAGTCTTGTAAAAGTAAAGCAAGGACCATCAGTAAGAAATATTGAATGTTTATAATAGATTTCTTAAGACGTGAAATGTAAACTTTTTAGTTATTTTCAAAAGAGTATTGCTTACTCCTTTATACCTTGGAAAGCAAGGTTATCTATGAACAACACCAGAGGGGAGTGACAGTAATTCTTCTAAATGTAACCGGAAGCTTCATTCAGGATACCTGAGCTAAAACGAAAATTTCTATGTGAGTTCTTTTTCAGAATTGGTAGTTAAAACCTCTGTCGTCAAATTATACTATTAAATATTTATTTCAGCTACAGTCAATCCTTATTTCATCTTATAAAATGCTTAAATTATTTTTAACTCATTAGCAAAAAAATAAAACTATAGGCTAGTGGCCAAACCTGTGTATATAGGGAAAGTTTGATCTGTGTAGGACACATAGTACCAAAATAATTTTCTGTTTTATTATAATCAATATTTATAAAACATTTACTTAATTTTTATCAGTCATGTTAATAATATATTATTAACAATTGTTAATAATATAATGACTGATAATATAATCTAATAATATTTCTAATAATAATATAATAATATATTATTAACAGTCATTAATGTCGTATAACACGACATTATTATCAGTCGTGTTATAATGATAGTGCAATACAAAAATTTTTAAGAACATTTAATACCCTTGGTCATAAAAAATAAAACAAATATTAAATCCTAATATGCATATTTTTATTACAGGTATGAAGAAGTGATCAAAGAGATTTAACCATAGAAAACTTTTACCCATAAAGTATTTTAGGATAGCTTTTGTGGAGAAGCAGAATAAAAATATGACTTTGAATAGGACAAGGAAAAATGTTAAATTTCCAAGTATTGTGGCAATTTCCTCCTTTCACCGCCCATTCCCTGCTTGCAGAAGCAGCCACTCTGGTCCTGGTTGGGGGGACGTTACATGCCTGGGGACCTGAGGCAGATGTGGAGACTGAAGGGACTTTGTTGTCCACCCACTGGGGACAGAGAGAAGTGTCTTCGTTTGTGTAATGGTTGGGGCCTCCGCTAGCACAGGAGTGGGTCTGCTGGGTAGACCCACAGCGGTTCGAGCTTCCCCAGATGAGTCTGTTCCCACCCCCTCTGCGCCCACAAGGCCAGGGCTCCAAGTGGTTCCTGCTGTGCTGACCTCCAGGCGGCCTCGTCCTCCTCTTCCTTCACCTGTGAAACCAATCCCTTGCATCACTTTTTTCTCTAAATGCTTACAGTGCTTTCTGTTGTTCTGTGTCGATCCTGAATAACACAGTGGCCGACAGGCCACAATGAGAGGGCCTCACTGACCTGTCCAGTGTCACTCCAGACCACTCTTGCTCGTTGTTCTGTCTACACCTTCCACACTGACATCCCCCCTCCACCATTTCCTTGAATGTATTAGCCTCTCTCCTGCCAGAGGACCTTTGCACATGCTGCTTCTCTTTTTAGAAATAGTTAAAGAGCCTTGCCCGCCCTTTCCAGTTAACTTCACTCAGGCTTAAGCTCTTATTACAAATGTCACTTTATCAGGGAGGAGCTTCCTGACTTCTCACGGAGATTAGACCCTGTTATTTCAGCTCACAGACCCATAATCTTTCCTCCAGAACACTTAATAAGTTCTAAATGACATATTCATTATTAGCTAGTTAGCCTCCCCTCATTAAACTGAAAATTCTATGAGATTAAAGATTCCATACATTTTTTTTTAGTCACCATTTCATCCCTAGCATCTAGTACAGTGTCCAGTGCATATTAAATGTTTGCTGTATGAATAAATAATGAATCCACTCCCTCTCTGGAGCAGCAGCTCTTCACTTGGGCTGCAGCACCTGGAATCACTGCGGGGCGTGCTACAGTGTTCTCCTGTTCCACCTCCAGAGTCAGTAACTTAATTGGTTTGGCGTATGGGCTAAGTGTCAGGATTTTGGAAAGCTGTCTGGATAATTCTAATGAACAGCAAGGCTGTTGTGGATGGAAGATTCAGAGAGCCTGATCTGAGTGTTGCACGTAACATGGAGTGGGTGAGCACATACGTATGTGTGCATATAGACACACAGCCACATGTACACCTTTTAGAAGGGTTTCGAATATGTTCAGTAGGTCTTTTCCCCAATGTTTAAGCAGAATAGCACTTCTGCCCCTTTAATCCAATTCATCTTCCTTGGGGGCTCTAGAATTTGACCTCTTGATTGCTTAGACAAACTGACTTCTAAGGTCACTTTCTATCTTGAGACTTAACTCTTTTTTTTTTTTTTTTTTTTTTTATGTTGCTGCCAAGTGAAGAGAGTCAGGGTATTACCCTACCTTAATTTTTAGGTGGAAGAACTCTTTTCGGTTCCAGCATCAATGCTCTGGTTTGCAGTTGATGAGCCTTGACATTCTATAATCCTCCTCGAAAATCTCAGCGCTTTAGAATTCCCATCATCTACGTTCCAGTGCTCTGTCTCTCTATCAAGATGCTACCTACCCAGAGCTCACAGAACCCCGCCCCCAACTACATTTCACAAATACATCAGCTAGTGTCTTGCCTACCATCAGTGATGACTCACTAAGCTGCTGTTTGAGGCAAAGCTGCTATGTGCTCAGTAATCCCTTCAGGTGGAGATCAGACATCTGTTGGTGCAATAATTTCTACAAGGCAGACACGAATGTTTCCAGCACCTAGCTGGTTAATACAAGCAGGTTTTCCTGTGGCCTCAATTGCTTGGAGGTCAGGTTATTTTTTTCCCCCAAACACTGAGATTTATGTGCTATTTGCTGGTGGAGGGCCCCGAAGCAGTGTCCTCTCCAATGACAGGGGCACACTCAGGCACTAGTTCCCAGCGATTTGTTTAAAAGCCTGGTAGCTCCCTGCAAAGCATTCCTACTCACTCTATTGTCTGTTAATGCACAGCAATACAAAGATTTCTGTGGTGCTCGGCTTCCTGTAATTTCTATTAGTAAACCCAAAGCACATTGCACATGCTTTTAAAAACCAGATACTCTCTCCCCTCTTGAGATTTTAATACAGTCTCCTCCCTTGAAAGAATTACTGGCTGTTGCAGTGTGTGTGTGTGTGTGTATGTGTGTGCGTACGTGCGTGCAGGGTGACATGTGGCACCATCCCACTCTGAAATAGGCCCAGTGACTTTGGGCCACCATGGGGCAGATCAGAACCAGGTGACCCTGATGTCCCTGCAGATCTAGCACATGCACCACAGGCCCCAAGTGGGCAAGGACAGACCTGCTCTTGGCTCTCTCAGGTACTGAGGAACTCCAGGTGCAAGAGAGGCGAGGAAGGTTGTGCGGTGCAATCCTTTGCTCTAGGACATTTTGCATCTCTTCCAGCTCTATTTTTAAATTCACTGGGGTTTAGAGACTCCCTTCTGCTGACTTCGTTCAGAACAGTGAACTTGACTGTTCCATTTGCTTCACTACCCTTCCTTGAAGGTGTCAGGAGGTGCAGTGTTTTCCTCAGAGTAATCCACCTACACAAACCATCTTTAATGGAGTGTGGTTTTAAATGGTGTCTTTGAAAAACAAGCTCACTGGTAGCAGAGAGAAGTCTTTGCTGTTTCCTAGATCGATGGAGGCGTTGTAACTGATAGCTTTTGGAGTTCAACTTCCTTACCCCTGCCTTCGATTCTCAAATATTCGTTTTTAACCATCAGTTCCCCTAATCAGCCTGCCCCCGCATCACTGATGGCTCCTGCAGGGGTCATTCCTTATTTTCCACACAGCAATTGATTTTGTTGCTTGGGGTTCTATTTGTCTCGTTTCCTGAAGTGACGCGTACAATCTGTGGAGGCACATTTGCAGGTCCCGTTAGTGGGGGACGAGGAAGAACCCAGAAGAGTGACTGGAGCTAAGCCTCGGGAGCGAAGCTGGGCCAGGACACAGGTGTGAGCCTCAGTGGGGGATGGCGGTCAGAGCCGGCAGCCAGCAGGACAAGTTCAAAGCTGTAGGTTGACACTGAGTCCTGGTGGTCAAGATTATAGGGAGCAAACCTGGAAAGGGAGTTTAGGATCATCCTGAGCAACAGGGCATGTCTTCTAATTTTGTACATTTCAGAGGATTTTATCATCACGGAAGAATCCCAGTTGAGGCAGGGGAGGCAGTGCCCTAATGGGCCCATTGACCCCGCATATCCTGGTAAGAGGTTGTTGGGCAAAGTCGTAATCCATTGTCGCAAAGTGAGGGACACCACTGGAGGGACAAACCGACCTCCAGTTCCTCCCTAGTGACCTTATAATTTTCTCTCTCCCACTCTTAGAGGATTTCTCCCTGCTCTTTTACTTAGTTTCAAAAAAACCTTTGAGTGCCTGCTCTACACCGTTCGTGCACTGAGAATACCATGGCGAACAAGATAGAAGCTTCCATTCTGTGCAGTTGTCCCAGTGGGACAGTAATAGGTTGGATGGAAAGATGCCAAAAGCCAGAGGCAGCGAATTTGGGTTCTCCGCTTTATGTGAGGGATGTAACTCACTCACCCCACACAGACAGCTCTGCAGAGTTGGAACATGATGGGACTCAAGTCAGGGGTGTAGTTTTCCTGGGCTCCCGGCCCTGGGAGGACCCCTGGCAGTGATGACCCCATATGAACTGGTTGTACTGGAAAGTGCCAGGAGCTGGTCCTTTTGCCACCCTCTCGAGGGTTTTATACCTTCCCGTCTGTCAACTGCAAACAGGTGGCAGGGAAACAGCTCAGCCCATTTGGAGAGCTGCTTCAGGACTGGGTAGATTTCAGTTGCGTCTCCCCGGGTCCATTTCCCAAGCACGCCACCCGCCTGGCAGAGCTAGGCGTCAGGACTGCCCAAAGTCAACAAGGCACCAACTGGACGGAGGATTTAATCTCATGTAGCAACCAATGCTCTTAAACCAACAAGCGGGGAAGGGGATCGTGAGTGAACGATTGCTGTCTATTTGGAGTAATCAGAGAGGATTCCTCTGAGGAGGTGACATTTAAGCAGAGACCTAAAAGAAGGGAGAGTGTGAAATAAGCAAAGGGCTGGGGGAAGGTAATTCCAGGCAGAAGAATGGCCAGTGCAAAGGCCTGGAGGTAGGAGCTAGCGTGGTGGCTGCAAAGATAGCCACAGGGCAGAGTGGAGGGCGCAGTGAGGGGAGGGAAAGCAGCGGGCGGGAATCGGGCCAGGTGTCTGGAAGCCTCCGGGCTGTGATGGCAATTGTTCTTTCTTCTTCCTCAGTAGCTGGGCATCCACAGGGAAGAGAAGGCTGTGGAAGCTACCTTTGTGTCTCATCCAGGAGTCAGCCAGGCCAAGGAGCAATACCTCCTTGGCCAGGGAAGCCCCATGGACTCACCCCTTGCTGGGCCAGCCCTGACTAGCTGGACAGCAGGTGAAACTTGAGCTGCCCGGGATGTTTATGGAAGTCCCTAGAGCCAGACCTTGTATTCTTTGCTTGAAAAGAAAGGGGAGGGATCTTTTCTGCTCAACCCAGACATGTTAGATTTTATATTGGGTACACTTTTTAAAAAAACTAGTTATATACCACTGTATATTATGCTTATTGTAGACACATAGCTCTTGAACTTATATATTTGAAATGTGCGAGGTCTGTCCAGAAGGTAACCAACCATATACTATGAAAAATAGAGACATTTATTGAAGAAGAGGCAAGATACAAGAAACATTGTACATAGGACAATGACACCTCAGTCCCCTTCAAAGTAGGCATCTTAGGACCTCACACAGTTCTCCCAGTCGCCATCAGCTGCCCTGTTGTATTGTCCTGAATCTCATTGACAGTCTGAAATCTCTTCCCTTTCAGAAGTGATTAGTTTTGGGAAAAGCCAGAAGTCACAGGGCACCAAATCTGGGCTGTAGGGGGTGCTGAGTCACCTGGGCAATTTCATGTTTCCCCAAAAAACTCTGCATAAGACGTGATGCATGAGTGGGCCTGTTGTCGTGACGAACCTACCAACCAGGAATATTCAGTTAGGAAAACCTGACGCAGATTCGTTGCTCTACTCGCTCAGTCATTTTGAATGCGATGGCCACACAGTACACATGCTCACTCAACGGCATCTACTGCCCCCACTGACTGGTACAGGAACGTCGTCTTTGTTCACACATGTGCATTCCAGCCCACTCTCCTTGGCTGCCGGGTTACATTGATGTTGCACAAACTATTCTTGCTATAGTAACAATGGCTGGACTTTTTCCAGACAGCCCTGGTATATCTCATCCTCTCTTTCTAAAAGGATTTGAGGTGGTATGAAAGTTTGATGAATGGAATAATTTTTAAGGGAAGTCAATGATACAACTTAGACAAAGCAACTACAAGATTTGGGGAACTAGAGGCAGAAAAAAACTCCCAAAGATCAACTTGAGATGGCAACAGAGGACTTCTGGAAGGTTCCACAAGTTCAGTAAGGCATTTTGGGGAGGCAGTATCAGCTTTATAGGTGCATTTGCCAACAGGACTCTCTTGTTAGACCTACAGCCTCTCAGGAGCTGTCACCAGTTGAACATTTTCATGTGGTTACCTCGATATTGTTTTAGAGCTCGATTGAGGCTGGAATTAATATGCCTCCTTTGGAAATGTTTGTTTGTGGGACAGATGTCATTAAAGCAGGCAATGGATCATAGAACCATACACCCCAGAGTCATCCTATGTAAACGCCTCTGTGAAGTAATTCCCTCCACAACCCTAGGCTCAGGCAGAGACTCAGGGTGTTGGCGTGAAAACTGAAATGTCGCTGACTTTCTTCCACAAGCAGCCACTTTCTTTGTTGATGACTTTTGTCCAGTGTTCCCAAATTGGGTTTCCAGAGTACTTGCTTGAGGAGATGTTAACAGCTGAGTCATGAAAACTAAATTAATAAAATAGAGTTTGATTCTGTGGTGAATTAAGTTTGGGAAGTGTTCTTCTTGGAGAAATTTTAAGCAGGCTACTAACCCATTAAAGGGTTTGAGGAGTCCAGCCATGAAGAAATCTGTTTACTCCGTCTAACGGAGAAATTCCTGAATTTCCCCCATGGCGTGTCTAGTAATATCCAATGGGAGAGTAATCTGTGGACAGATAGTCTTGGGTGGAAATTGTCTTCATGGTTAGAAATTCTTCACATATTGACTAGAATCAGCCTCCCTAGAGCTGTCACTCTTTGGTTTTAATTCTTTTTTCCAAACTTACTATGAATAAAGCAAATCCTTCCTAGCCCTTTGGCTAGAAAAAGCTACCATGTTCCTCAAAGGTTCTCTCTTGACCAGAAAACAAAAGCAAAGCAACTCCCAGCTTCGGTCACCTCAGCTGTGGCTTGCAGAACCTCTCATTATCGTCTGAAGTTTGTCCCTGACCTCAGAAGGCGCAGTGGCCAGGCCTGGGCCCAGTTCTCCAGAAGTGGTGTGACAAATGCAAAATACAGATGATGGCCCCTGGTTCCAGACACCGTGCTTCTAAAAATGGTGCCGGTGTTTGTAGAGGCCACATCAGCTATTGCTTCACTTTAATGGAGTCATCAACTAGAAGCCTGCAACCCCCGCCCTCCCCTGCTTGGCTGGTTGCCAAAAACAGTTCTTCCCCATTCTTCCTGGAACTGGTGTATAGACATACTGCTTTCTGGCCTTGTCCTTTTTAAATTTTTTAAAAATTTATTTATTGAATTTAGAGAGAGACGAAGGGGGGAAGAGAGAGACAGAGAGCAACACTGATTTGTTGTTCCACTTATTGATGCATTCATTGGTGGATTCTTGTGTGTGCTCTGACTGGAGATTGAACTCACAACCTTGACTTATAGGGATGACGCTCTAACCACCTAGCTACTTGGCCTGGGCTTGCCTTATCCTCTTAAGCTTCGCAAGTGACCAGGGTCTCTCGATTCCCAGTTGCTGGCTCAGACTCTCTCTGTATTGTAGAACAACTGCAGACCCGCCCTGGAGGGACACTTACAGACCTGAGATCCATGACTCTGCTGAGCAGTGTCACTGAGCTACGTTGCTGACCTCCGACTTTTGTACTAGGGACCAGGCCTCTGGCTCTCGCCTTGTCTTTGAGACCATGTATCAAGTCACGGAGTCACTGGCTGGTTTCTTTCAAAGTTCCTGTTCTTTTGGAAAGGAAATCCCACCTTCACCAGTTACCATTGGATACCTGGCTACTGATTTGGAAGAGCAAGCAGGGGCCTTTCCCAATGGCACCTGCAGCCTACCTTCCCGTAGACACCTTTTGTCATGGTTGGCCCTCTGATGTTGGCCACACATCTAGCTCAGCTTCCACCTGTCTCTTTGTAGGAATCCCACTCCCTCTCTCTGCCATCTGTGGGCTTCTGTGAGGAAGGGCAGACACAGCACATGCGCCACCCCCCCCCCCAACACCCCCCCAGCCCCTGTGCCCATGGCAGACATTGGTCATTAATCCCAGTGCTCTTTCCAAGGAAGGCTGGTCACTGTCTCAGAAACCTCTTCAACCCCACATTCCAGGTCACCTCACTGGACACTATCATGCAGATTGAAACTTATTTGCTGTCCTTGGGCCCTTGAACTTGCCTTGGAACCGTGGGTCTCTTCCTGCTTTGTTAGGACTGCTTTGAACACAAATGGTTAAAAAGGTAGTGCTTTCATAACCTTGAGCTCAATTTGGGCTTTAGGCGCCCTGACAGTGTCGTTTCAGGTCCCTGCCCCTCTTTCACATGGGTTAGGGTTAAGTGCCCTGGCTCTGGAGTCAAGCTGTCTAGGTTCAAATCCAGGTTTTGGAAACTTACCTATTGTATGACCTTGACCAATTAATGTAACCGTGCAAACCTTGGTGTCCTCATCTATAAATGGGCAGAACAGCAGTACCCAGCAGATAAAGTTGTCTTAGGAGTGAGTGAGACAATGTTTGTAAAGGGTTTTGCATGGTTCCTGGAACACATTAAGAATTTAATAAAGGTCAACTCAAAAAACACACGCACACGAAGTACTTGTGCCAACCCCACTGAAATCATCGTCGGGATTGTTTGGGATGACATTATTAGAATTATATTTAAAATTAGTCTGGAAACGTTTCCTTCGATCAACCATCTCCCCTTTAGAATTTCAGGTCATGGTATTTACCTATCTTGCTCTGAGGGTCTGACCCCTCCTTTTCTGCCAGAGGGTTCCCAGCATTCCCTTCCTTGGTTCATGAACTCCAAGATGACTGGTCGCCAAGTCCTAAGGTGCGATCTGTCATGTCATGTGTGCTTTCAAATAGCAGTTCCTATCTGGACCCCTCTGCCTTCTCAGGGAGGCCACCCTAAAAGAGAGGCTGGAATTCCCTCAAGCAGGTCTGTGCAACGTGTGTGTAATTCAAACCAAATGTTAGGACCAGGCCCAGGAGCTCTGGGGCCCAGATATCAAATAGGAGCGAGACGAGAGGCGCTTTCTCCGGAGCACAGGGGCCAAGTCTTCCACATGGAGCCAGTTTAGGTGGAGCTAATGGCAAGCACTACAGAACGGCTTCATCCAAGGCTGGCCACATCCATCCCTCCCTAGCTTGTTTTCAGAGGTATTGGCACTTCCAATCAAGGGGTCATATCTAGTGCACTCGCTGAGTGCATTGGAAAGGGATCACATTTCCAAGATGAGGCTGAGAGAGGGCATTAGTCAGCAGCTGGGAAAGACACTCGCGAGCACGCGCAGCTGGGAGCACACATTACTCAAGGACTCATAATGCTACCCGCCCTCTCCCCCACACGCCCCACCAGGCTCCTGGCTGCCTGGCCTTCCTTCTTTCTTTCTTTCTTTTTCCCTCTCCCTCCCTCCCTCCCCTCCTATCCATCCCTTCCTCCTTCCCTCCCTCCCTCCCTTCCTTCCTTCCTTCATCAACATCTCCCACTAGAGTGGCACAATTTGTGAACCTACATTGACACATCATTATTACCCAGAGTGTAAATCTAGAGTTTACATTAGGGTTCAGTCTTGGTGTTGTACGTTCTGTGGGTTTAGACAAAGGCACAAGTGTAATGATATGTATCCACCATTACAACATCATACAGAATAATTTCATTGCCCTAAAAATCCTCTGTGCTCTGTCATTTCATCTCTCCCTCCTCACTAACCCCAGGCAACCACTGGGTGGCTTCTTTCACTTCCTGGTATGCATTTAAGTCTCCCCCATATCTCTTCATGGCTTTATAGTTCATTTCTTTTTAGGTCTGCATAATATTCTATGGTCTGGATGGACCACTGTTTGTGTACCCATTAGCCTACTGAAAGGCATCTCAGTTGCTTCCAAGTGTTGGCACTTACCAGTACAGCTGCTGTGAACATCCCTGTGCGGGTTCTTATATGGATGTAAGTTTTCAGCTCTTTGGGGTAAATACCGAGAACCACCCTTTCTGGATCATATGGTAAGAGTAGGGTTAGTTGTAGAAGAAACTGCCAACCTGTCTGCCAAAATGGCTGCACGATTTTGCACCCTAGCAGCCATGAAGGAGAGTCGGTGCTGCTCCCCATCCTCCCTGGCATTTGGCGTTGTCAGTGCTCTGGATGCAGTGTCATCTTTCCATTCTCTGAGCCCTAGGTGTTAACCAAACTATTCCAGACAGGCAGCACCAGGTCGATCTCCTTGTTAATCCCCGCCTGATCTTGATCTGTGCCCACCTCATAACTCTAACTGTACTTCCAGTGAGTGGTTTCTTTCCTTCCTGCAGTCCCTACATCTGAATGCTGCTCTGGCTCCTTATAACCTGCCCAGGAACCTAGTTCCTCTGGGAAAGGTTCCTTCCCTGCCTTCCAGTGCCCAGAGAACATTTCCTCTAGAAACCGGGGCCTCCCTGGTTTTCCTAGTTCCCATGGCTAGGTTTTTGTTGCTAGCTGCTAGACCTCCCGGTGCCGATGACGTACCTGCTTAGATGGCTGTTAGGTGACACCTGGTCTCCTACTATTTCTGAGGTCGCTGGGGTTTAGCTTTTCTCTCTTGGTTCATTATCGGAATTCTAAAGTCATTGCTTCTGATAATTTCCTCAGTTTTATCAGTGAAGATTTGCCAGGGTCCTCACTCCACCATTCCAGAAGTGCCCAGCTATCTCAGCACCTCTGTTTGACGCTTAAAACTATAATTAATCGTACAAAATATTCCAGCCACAAACCGGATATGTTACTGGTTGAGATGGTAGCAAAATAATTTTAAGCAATTAAAAATCTGTTCACATAATTAAAAAAAATTAATTCTGTGTGAAACATATGCAAGCAAGAAGTTTTATGGATTTGTCATTAGAAAGTGTTCAATAAGTAGCCTTCCTCTCGAACACCCATATTCCTTGCATATCTCAACCCGTGCAGTCACTGCATTGTTTTCTAACCATCTGCTAAGGAGTCTGGATTCTCCACTAACCGATGAGCTCCTTGAAATAAGAAATTATGTTTTAATACTTTAAGGGGTCTCTTAATGTGTGGCCAGAGCCCATAGTAGATACTCAATAAATTCTTGCTCAAAATTGTTGAATGTCATAGATATTTTTAGAGATGGCCCAAGGCTGAGAGCAACACTAATAGGGCCCAAACTGTGTCCCTGACAGGTGTGGCTCAGTGGTTTGGGTGTTGTCCCGCAAAGGGGAAAGGTCACCAGTTCAATTCCTGGTCAGGGCCCATGCATGGGTTGTAGGTTTGGTCCCTGGTCAGGGCATGCACCAGAGGCAGCCAGTCGATGTTTCTCTCTCATATCAGTGTTTCTCTCCCTCTCTTTCTCCCTCCCTTGCCCTCTCTCAAAAAATAATTTAAAAAAAAAAATAGTGCCTAAGCTGTGGAACAAGCAGGACTTTATTTCCAAAAAGAGTAATCTCTTGGCACATAATTTTCAGAAATTAGTATGAGGTGTTCTTTTAAACACATTCTGCAATTAATGGCCTTTAACCTGATTTGGTATTGACCTCTGTGACACCTTCCTTTCACGTGGTGTGTTCTCTAATGCAAAGCACTGGAGCATCTGAGTACCTCGGTTACGTTTAATGGCACCTCCGTGACATGTGCTCACTTCTGACGTGTTTCCAAACACTTGACTAAATTACAGTCAGCCACCATTCTCAGAATGCTCGATATAAAGAGCTCGGCACACTTGTTAATTAGAAAATGATTACTTACATGAAGTATTTAATCATGTCACATTCTTTGCAGCATCAGATTGTCAGCGTACACTCCTCCAGCTCTCTGTATGCCCCGTGGCATCATCTCGATGCTGAGTCCCCACCATGGCGATAATACCTCTGACTATAGGGACACCGGCATTACTCTCCCTCTTTTTTCTTCATCTTCAGCCTGAGAATGCCTTTCCCCCTGATTTCACATGGTACAGCAGGTTGCTGCAGATAATAAGAATTTGTCAAAGCTTGGGGAAAATGGAAAGGAGGTAACCCCACTGCCCAGGGCCAGGACCATGTGTGGGGTCCTGTGTCCACCTCACATGCAGCTCACACCTGTGCGGCTGTGGGGGGCTCACCTCCCGCCTCTGGAGTTGCTACAGGTGTCTTCACGTCTCCACGTCCGGGCCCTACTCACTTCTGGTTCGAAAAGAGAAACTTTTGCCCTCCCGCCAGACTAACAACTGCCATCTGATTCTTCCTCCCCTGGCCCAGAATTGTTCTCTTTTCCCAACATTAAGCAATTGAGATAGATTTTTTTGAAGGACCCTTCAAGTGCACCCCTCAGAATGTGGTCTAAATCCCTGATCCCCGACAGGACAACAACCAAAAAGTGTAGCATCACTGCTGTGTTTCGGAGGCCATGGCAGCTGGTCTGACAGAAAACCAGTAATTTTATACAAGTGACTGTTATCTCTTCTCGATAAATACTCAAAATTTCTGGAGGTCCAGTCCTACCTACTGTCAGTGTACCACATAAGTTTCCGAAGTATTCTAGGCAAGGTGACTTTCTAGGTCCCCTGATAATTATAAAAATACTGAAGTTCAAGTCCTTTAAAATGTGTGTTTTGAATGAGAGCTGTACTTGCTGGTAATTAACTGTTGATGACTCTTAGGCCAAGTTAGACAATCATGCATACTGACCTGGCAATGGGGGAAGGGATTCACTGCAGCAGGGGCAGTTGGGAAATGTAGGTGAGGGAAGGCTTCATGGACAGGATGGCATTTGGGTTGGATTTGGAGGGATAGGTAAGATCTCAGTGGGTGGAATTTGAGTGGAAATGCCTCTGATGGCTAGAGGAAACTTTATATGCAGAGCCACGCGGTGAGAAAGAACTGAGCATCCTCAGGAAATGCTGAGTCAGTCAGCTTAGCGCCGGCTCTTTCCATTAGGGAGGGTGGTAGAAGGAAAGGCTGGACATGCCAGAAGGGGACAGCTGTGGCGGGCACTGAATACCTGCTAGGGAAGTTGGATAACTTGTCTGCAAAGAGGAGAGAAAAGGAAGTGGTGAGTTAACCCCTTCGATCACGCAGCAGGCAACTGGGTATTCTGCAGCCCTGGGTGGGTTTCATTTTGTCTGTTAGACTAATGTTTCCCATATTAATGACAGGTTCTCCAAGAAAATGCCATGTTGTTAAGGCCACAGCACCTAGCAGATGGATTTCCTAGGGTGAGTGAACAGAAATACCTGCCAAACTCCTAGAAAGTGCCATTTAATCAAGTGAGAGGTGCCAAGTGTTGGGTTGAAGGGAAAGGAATGGGAGGCCTGAGTGTAAGCAAAAATTTCCCCTGGGAGTTTTTCTAAGAATGTGTCCAAGCACTTTAGCACGTGGCAAGTGGCAGGGGAAAGGCCGTGCAAGAATCTTTGCGTGATTTACGTGTTTTATTGACTGCGCCAACATAGGCAATGCCGATCCTCTGAAGCTAGAACCTTTTGAGTTGCAACATTTGCTTTTCTTCATCCCACTCGCCCCACCCACTCCCATCAGTGACCCAGCAGACGGCACTTCCCTGGTCTCTGCTGAGCAAGGTGACAGACCCCTTTGGCACCTGGGAGAGGAAGCTGCCTCGGGCGCTTCCCTTTTACTACCAGGTCCTTCTGCTGCAGAGGGCCTCGGGCAAACCCAAATGAGGGCTTGTGATTCATTTCTAGACGCAGGAAATCGCCTAAGAGACGCAGTCTGGGTGATAAAAAGTTAAAAGTTCCAGCAATTTTGATTATTTATGGAACCATGGGGCAAAGTATTGGAAATGGGGACCGACCTAGAAAGTCTGAATGGTGCCGTGCACTGGGAAGAGAGGAGAGTGGAGAGATAACTCAGCAGACACTTGTCAGAAATATTGGCCCAGGACCTGGGAAGAGGCAGGTCTGGGCTATTCATTCCCTAGCTCCTCCTCATCACTCTCCCTGCTACACTTTTTCCCTGTCAAAGCCCAGAATGGACAGTCCAGCATGGAATGGACCGCGAACCCCCAAAGCTGCCAATCTTTTCAGGGACTACCAAGATTATTTGTCCTGAAAGATTTCTTGCTCCTCTTCCTCTTTGACACAAAGCTGACCCTCATGTGGACACCGGACCCAGCTTCTCCTCTGTCCTTCCGTCTCTGTGGTGTATGATTGGATTAGAGGGAACACATTTCCTTTGCATACCTGTCACCCACCTCCTGGCTCAGTCACTGGAGCTGCGTCTGTCCTTCCCCATGGCCCCTGGCACAGAAAGATTTTTGGTTTTCGATGGGTCCTACCTTGAGGAAAGAGCAGGGTACCAGGTTCTGAGGAACACCAGCGGCCGAGCCTTGTTCCTCACCCTTCGACAACGTGTTTCTGGGAGCATGCTACAGGGATGGCGGCGCTGTGGGTGGAACTTGGGCAAACAGATTGCCCCAGGCCAGCTCCACAGACAAATGATGAGCTCATTTCTCCTCAGCCAGTGTTCTCAGTTTGCTGGTTAGAATCTGCAGAAAAGTTCAAGTTCATATGCTTAGAGCTGTATATCTTCCCTTGTGTGTCTCTGGCTCCATTTAATGCTTAAATAGCCCATGTCATTGAGCCTTAGTCTCAACGGTATGGAGTCATTTATTCATAACTGAAATGGTAATCAAGCAAATAAAGGAAGATGGAGGAGAGAGAAGCAGCTGAATTTAAGGGTCAACTATTGCGTGGTGTGGTGCGTGTTAGAATCACATACCACACTTCCTGTGGGGGGATTATTTTATCCCTAGTTCACGTTCCGCTTAGAAAGTGGCCTGCCCATCTCTGCCACTGCCTCCCCTGTGTGTCTCTTTTCATGAACTCAAGGAGGTGAATTTATACTGGCACCCGAGCTGAATGGAATTGGAAAGGGGAGTCAGGACAGTGAGTGGGATTACAGAGCTGCAGTCTGTTCTCTAGTATTCTGTGTGACCAGGGCAGCTCTTCGGACTCTGCCTCTCAGTTTTCTCACAAAGCTAAACAAGTAAGTCGAATGGATAAATGCTAAGGTCTCATCTAGCTTGAACTTCTAGGCTTCCGTCAGCTCAGGCTAGAAACCTTGGCACCATGTTTGACAGCTGTTTTTCTCACCCACCTCACATCTGGGGTTGTTATGGGACTTTTGTGAGCCGACACATGTAAAGCACTTAGCATGGGGTGTGGTACCAGTCAGCTCTCACCAAGCACTGGCTATGGGCACAGTGACCTAGGAGGCCCCTCAGGTACATCTTTTGCAGCTCTCAGTCTGCCTGGCCAACTGGTCTACCTGTAGGGCCTTCCCACCAATTCTCAACAGCTTGTGTTGACTGCTATAGAGAGACGTCTGCGCTCCCTCACTCCCTCCTACAGTTGGGCCCTGGATGAGTGTGGGTGGCTAGGAAGAAGCTCTCTGTAACTCAGAGGCAGAGGGCCCTTCTACAGCCGGTCTGGTGATTCTGTCTTAGGGAGACCCGGGTTCAGTCTCTGAGGCTCCTTCTCTTTTCTCATATGTTCTACTTGGTAGCCATGTCCCTGCGTGTTGGCATGTCCCCCACCCTCCAGTCCTGGGAGACATAAAAAGCCAGACCGAGGATGCCAAACGAAGCTAAGCAGCCCAGTCCAACACCTGGTTAATCAGATTGATTGAACTGTGATCCTAATAGCAAATCCAGGCCCCTGCCTACCAGAGGAATTCTTATTTCTCTACTCACCTAGCTTTTCTGGGTGAGCTGTATGTTGATCGAAAGTGTATTGGTGGGAGACACCTTCACATGTTATTTCTCAATTTTATTCCTGTAAAGACACAAATTTTGCTTCTTAAGTGATACTCAAAGGATATCCCCATGACTGTAAACATTTGCCCTCGGTAAGTATCTATAGATATAGATATGTATGCATATCACACACACACACACACACATTTGGATATTCCACGTAAGTTCCATATAAAAACTTAGACTTGCTTTTCTATTGCTCTGAACTGCTGCCATCAGGGAAAACCACCCTGCCTTTCCTTACAAAGACATAATTATAAGAACTACTGGTGGTTGTAACCAAGAAAGGACTGACAGCGACAAGTCTAATTAGATGTTGAAAGAGACGGATGATCCACATTTAGCTGATTCCGACTTTTTCTGAGAAGGCTCTTTCTGAACATAAACTACTCCTATTTTCTTAAATAGTGGGAAAAATTAAACTAGGTCAAAGAAGCATGGGATTTATGTTCCCATGGTAGGAACCAATGTATGTGTGTGTTTGTGTTTTAAAAACATATTTCATACCCATAGATATAGATATTTTCATATATCTACATTACTGATTTTGTTTCTGTTTTTAAGATTAAGGAAAGGAACGGGAAAGATGGAACAGACATACTTCTTGGTATTTCTGCCACGAGGTACAATTAAAAACCCTGGACATGAAGATAAGCAACATAAGATCATTCTGACAAGAAGAGAGGAGGAGGTTGACTGGCTAAGGACCTTGGCACCCAAGGAGTGGCAGAGTGGTGAGTTTTATTTTTGCTTCATGTTTTCTAGACTTAGAGCTCAAGAAGTTGGCCTCCCCAAACATCGATGGGCGTGGATTTACAAAACCCCAACAAAAGCCTGCTCTCTCTCGGCAGAGAGCCAGGGAAAGGGCAGTGTAGCCAGACAGAACTCTCTTAAGACAGTCATCACTCTTCTCTTGCCAGCACCGCAGAGAACAGGGTGACCCCACCTCCACCCTCACCAGCAAAAGCCCACTGGGGAAGGCAAGATTCCCACCTCCACCAGGGTGAAACGAGGTGCGCTGACCTCCCACCCCAACCCTCTCTAATGGGGGTGTCGTCCGAGAGGGTCCTATAGGAAGGCAACCGGAACTTCCATTCCTCTTCAGTGGCACTGAGCAACCCTTCCCCTCCTCCTCTGGGGTGGTGTCAGACCAGGCCTAGTGGCGTGACTTTAACCACCACCCACATAGAATGAGGTCCCCCATCCTCCACCAGTGGAGGCCACGTGGTGAGAAGTTAGGTGGCACCCCAGTGCCTCCCAGCCGGGGCATACCCGCTAGTAGGCTCCTGCTAGCGGGGCCTAGTGCAGAGTCCAAGCACCCAGGCTTTCCAGCAGTAATAGGACCAACCCCCTCCGGTGTCAATGGCTGAGGAAGGGACCCTGACTTCCAGCCCACCCCTTGCCCCTGCTGTGGCTGTGTCCGTGGCAGTCAGCTAAATCAGAGGGTTTAAGGAAGATCCAGCGTCTTCGAACACATTGCCCCAAACATCCAATTCTCCATCTAAACTCACTTGTCACACCGAGAGCTAGGAAGATGTCAAATGGAATTTAAAAAGGCAGTGGACAGATGCCAACAGCAAGTTGACAGAGATGTTAGAATTTTCCGACAAAGATTTTAAAGCAGCCATTATAAAATGCTTTAGCAAGAAATTTTGAACACATTTGAAACAAACCAAGAAAGAAAAAAATTCAACCAAAAGACTTTGGAGAAAAAACTTCCTTGCACCAGGTATTTTGAAAAAACTATTATTAACTTCTGCAGCAATGAAAATAATACTCAAAGCTTTATTTTAACGGCATTGGACATCTCACTGTCAGTAACGGGTAATCTGAGAGCGGTAAGTAAGGGTGGATCATAGTCTAAGCTAAATCACTCACAGTGTCGCTCATGGCATCAGGAGCAGGCCAGTTATTTAATGTCGAAGACACTAACCATCTTCCATATACCATATGTGGAGAGCCCCGGCTGTTCGCTCCGTCATCCAGAGGTCGCACCGAGGAGAGGCTGACACCCTCCCTGGTGGCCCAACTATCTAACCTCATGGCCATCAAGTCCTGGTCATTAGATTGGCCTCTTGGGTCCCTACATTGCGCGATACCTTAACGCCATCTCATCTTCATGAGTAGGCTTAGGTTTTACCTTCCAAGGAGTGGCAGCAGGTGGTAGTTGACAGAAAGCTGGAGGGCTAGAAATTGAGTGTGAACAGCCAGCTCACCTCTTGTCATCTCTAGGCATTCTGTCATTTCACCACCTGTTGCCTGACCTCCTTTTGGCCTGGTTATTGTGTGCAACCACTTGTGTTCATCGGTTTTATTGCTATCGGCAGAGTTCCTTGCTTTTGCTAGAACTCTTTGGCTTACTCACAGTTTCCAGTATTCATAGTTCCAAACCTATTCAGAAAGAGAGAACTGGATATCTATTCTTTATAGACAGAAATATACTGGGCAGAAGAAAGAGAATTTGGAAAGATGTAAAGTTACACCCTTACCTTATACCAAAACAATTCCAGATGAATTAAAGATGTAGATGTTAATCAAGGAATAGAAGAAAATGCAGGTGATTATAGAGTAAGGAAGATATTTCTAAGAATAACAAGAAAGATAGAAACTATAAAAGAAAATACTTAAATGGTTTGAATTATCCTAAAAGTAAAAATTTCTGCATGCCTTGAGTATCTCTGGGTAGTAACATTTAGGTGATTATATTTTATTTTATTCTTTCTCTGTATTTTTAAATTTTTTAGTAAACATATAAAAAGAAAGAGTTATTTTACATGCCCTACACAATTGAAAGTCAGGCATCGAACTGAGGAAAGAAAACTGCAGTGTATAGACGACTGGCTTCTGGAATGCAGTATGTATGATTTCTCCCACATCCCTGTGAAAAGCAGCCAGTTCCCCAGGGAGAACTGGGCAAAGGCCACGAAGAGAACACTCACAGAAGAGGCGCTGCAAATGAGCAATACTTAAAAAAAAACTGCGTAATGCAATATCTATTTAAATAAAGGCAAACTAAAACAATAACAGAACACATTTTGGTGGGTACCTGTTGAAATGTCAGAGATTAAAAGTAATTTTATATGCAGCTGGTAAATTAGTATAATCTTTTCGAAAAACCATTTGGTGATGTGTCCAAAGAATTATCATTTATTTACCTTTAGAATCACAATTTTTCTGCTAGTAATTGATCTTTAGGAAATTATCATAAATGTGTCCAAAGTGTATATTTTATCTAAAGAATTTTTCCAATAGGAAAAATTTCTGATGTGTCCCAAAATAGGAGGAGATTGCTTAAGTAAATTATGGTGTACTCATAAGGTAAGAAAAACATACTAGTATACACACACATATAGGCACATATATAAAACACTTTATAAGTGAATTTTCAGAATAATATGTGATATGAAAATATATACAGTACACTTAATTTAATAAAAAAGCAGTACTTAAAATAGTACATATATAGTCAATTTGGGAGGAGTCAAAAAGAAAATTTATGCATAGAAAAAAGACAAGTAAGATGTACGTATTCAGTGCCAGTGGTGGTTACCTTTAAGTGGTGGAATTACTTGGCTTATCTGTGTTATATACATTTTCTTAATTAGCATATATCCTGTGGGAAAATATTTAAATTGGTTTTTACAACATTGGCAGCCAGCGTGAGCAGTCAAAATGGGCCTCACTCTTTGTGCGGCCTCTCGCCCCTCCGTGACAGGGCCGTACAGTTTGCCGGAGGCCTGCACACCACCCGTCCCGTGTCACTGATCTGGCCGTGGCAGAAACTCAAGGAGTGAGTTTCCACACATTCTAGGGTGAACGTTTCCTTCTCTTCCGGGCTCAGGAGGACAAACACTACAGTAGTATTTTTGTCCACAGATTCAGAGAGAAAAACCCAGCCCAGGAAAGACACTCCCTTGGTTGGTCCATTGTGAATTTCTTAGAGAACTGCAGAGAGGGGAGGGCGTAAGGGTTCCATTTGGTTGGTTTCCACTGAATAGCAATGAGCCAGAAGAAAGCCCATAACTAATTGGCTCTGTCAGAGGGGGAAACGCCATCAAGACTTTTTCCTTTCTTTTTGATTTCTTTAAAGTGTGGTGAGCATGCAGATGTGCCACCGCATGTCGAGCGGTGTTATTGCTGTTCCATCCAGTTCTCCTGGACCAGGGAGCCAGAGAATAGAACTGAGACCAGCAGGGGGTGACCTGCATTGCATTTGCCTCTGAAGGTGCCCCTGCAATGAGCTGAGGCAGCATGTGGGACAGAGGAGAGGGGGCTTGAACAAATCCTGTCGTGGGGCCTGCTGTCCTGTCCAAGGACTCATCAAACCTCATACAGCTCTGACCTCCAGGAGAGAGCCGTCTGGATTTGGTACCAGCACCTCTGGCCTGCTCAGCGAGGGATGGCATCATGGACAATTTTAGTTCCTCAGTGTCTCTCTGCTCACTTTGTCTTTTTGTCTTCCTTCCTTCTGGGGATTGTTTCACGTTTCACGTCCCTCTCCAGACAGAGGATGTGGTCTGATAGTCTCTCGTTTCATCACTTGAAAATGTTGAGGGGAACAGTCCTTGAAGTGGGGACAGCCCTAGAAATCTGATTAACGTTTCCCTCCGCAAGGATGTGAGTGCGGTGCCTTTGCTTGGACAGTTGTTCTCTAACACAGCTCTGCCCTCCGTGGGGCAGAACAGCGGGACGAAGGCATGGAATTCCACTTTCTCCACTGGGAGAAAGAACAGCTTGAAGCTGCGAGTTTTCCCAGGCTTCTTGTGGGACGCCCAGGAAGGCTGAATTGCATCATCTCGCAAAAATGCAAAATGTAACCTACGCCCCCATAAATTCACATAATATAGAGTCAAGGGATTAGAGAAACCAAGAAACATATGCACGATTTCCTGACCTGAGCACAGTTAAAGACCTTGATTGCAAAACCTGAGTCCCTCCAGACCAAAGAGCTGCAGAAATGTAATTCACCATGGAAGGGTCCTGGTGCCGCATGGGGCTCTTCCATCACAGCTGTGGGACAGCACCCGGAGACACACATGAGAGTCTGTCTTTCCTGTGGCATGGTGGAAACTGCCCATTCCTCCGATAGAGATTGTATCTAAAGGCAAAGATAGCTTTTACGATATTGCTATTTCAAATAGATTTCCTTCACTGAGGCCCAAGGCTAAGTTCTTGATAGTTCTGTATTTGTGTTTAAATATTCATCAACATCCAAATGTGTTGATGATTTGCTGTTGATCCGAGCTGCTGGGCATCAGGACCCTAGCCAACTGCTCAGATGGCCTCAGCGACAGTGGCGGCCCAGTCCTGACCAACATGAAGGTGAGCAGATGCCTGGGCTGGCTACTCCGGAAGGAGGGTTAGAAGGTGCCGGGTTCTAGTAAATGAAACTACTGTTTATATTAGACACCTATCTGTACTCTTACTGTGTTAGAGCTGTACTCTGTGAATGTGACCCAGCCCCTGCACTTAAGAATGTCACCACCTGACAGGGAAGTAGACATAAAAATAATTAATGTAATATAATAAGTGCTAATTTAGTAACATGAACACTATTTTTATATGCAGACCTCAGGAGAAGGGGGAAGCCTTCAAAAGTCCTTTAGCAAATATCATGATCCAAAAGAATTTATCCAGAGGTGTTATAGGGATGTCTTTCTCTTGACCCCTGAGTCAGTGGTGTCCAAAGGGTGAGAACCCGAGAAGGTGCAGACAGTAATTACGCAGATGCAGAAATAAAATATTATACCTTGTGGTTTTCAATGTATCCTTTAAAATATGTTTGCATCTATTTTCTAATATGACAGAATGGTTTAGTAGTAAATGCGTATTATTTATGAATGTAACGTACACAGTGGGGAGGAGGTATACCCTGAAAGATATTTGACATACGAGTGTAAACTAGTTTGAAAATTACTGGGTTCAGTTGTCCTTTGTCTCCAAGGTCCTGGATGTCTCCCTCGGGCTTTGGGGCGGTTTTTCTCTGCCTCAGCCACTCTGAGCTCACGCGACTGTCTTCTGTGGCCTCTGCCCAGCTAAGAGGAGACCTTCCCACTATCTGCATCCATCGTCCTTTGACAGCTGCCTATAGTTATATGACTTTCCCCGCTTTTATGTCATAAATGAATGAGGCTGTAGAGACCCAGCTCAGTGAAGTAACTGTTCCAATATTACAGGATTAGTATTAGTAATGTGCTTTCTGGCAGAAATTAAGAAACACAATAAAAAAAAAAAAAACCCTGCTAATGGCTGAGGTGTCGTACTAATAAGAAACTGGCCAAAGTCTTAAGTGGAAAAGCACAGTCACAAGACCTGTTGCTACAAGAACTATAAAATCTTTGAGCTGAACGAGTTGGGGTAGATGAATCAGCCTAACCAATGGCCATGTGTGGAATTTTGTAGTCATACAGGCCTGAGTTAAAATCCCAACTTCACCACTTAGTACCTATGGGATTGAAGCAGTTACTAAATGCTTTTTAAGAATAGCATTTGCTGGTCTTGGGTTGCAAGGAATAGAAACTAGCTCTGGCTAACAAAGGTACTCTCAAAAGGAATTTATTGGAAGGAATAGGGTCATTCCCAGGATCAAAGGAATAGCTAGAACCCAGGCTTCTAGAAGGACAGGACCTAGGTCAGGTCCAAGGAATTTGGCAGGTTGTTAAGTCTCTTGGCTCTTTAGGGTGCTCAGCTCTGACAACCCCACTTTAACTGCTTTTGATTCCTGCATATTTCTCTACTCAGAATTCAGATTCTCAGGATAGATTCTCATTGGTCTGCCTTGGTCCCATGTCTACTCTGCGGTTCTGTGATTAGACAGAGCTGGGATTTTAAACCTTAGTAGCTTACAGAATGAAGGACGGGCTGGCCCTCAAAGGGAGGAGATTTGGGCAGGCAAAAACAAGTCACGTCTACTACAATAAGCTTCAGTGACCTCATCTGGAAAATAGGAATAAAAATGCAGGTCACATAAGGTTGCTGTGCAAATTAATTGAACGAGATAATATTTACAAAGTTCTTAATACAAGGCCTGGCTTTGGGTACGTGTTCAGTAATGGTAGTCATTGGTATTATGGATTATATGAGATCATATGGAAATTATGAAAAGGTCAGTCTGCCGTTCCTCTGCAGTATTGATAGAAGTGGGTTTAAGTATGGAAACCCCAGCGAGAGGTCTGTTTGCTCGAATGCCAATGGTGGAGTAAGTATTTGGAAGGAAATGGGAATAACACAGACAGGAATTTGGTCACTTCTGCCCCTGCTTTGTGCTTGGGGTCCGGCTCTTCTTCCCATTTCACTCTTCTTAAACGGTAGTCCTAAGTGCAAATTTGCAAAACATAAAAATAAATAAGCCATCCTTTAAGTCACCCTCTCCCCACTTGCTCTTTTCTTAGACTTTGAGGTTCTTTCCTTGGTTTCCCTCAACTATCCAAGGGCATGGTAGGTTTGGGAGGGTGGCGGAAATCCTTCCTTTGAAGATAATCTACTTATATGAGGTGTCAACATGGCACTAAACAGTCAATTTCATTAAAAAACAAAAGCAGTCAAACCCCCATAGACAGAATCTTAGGTAATTAAAGGACTTTTTCAGTCAGTGGAATGGATTCGATGCATATTTAAGCATCGCGTCAGTATAACCTCAGATTTGGCATTAATTTATCCCAGGGTCAATGAACAGTCTCCAGCTGTCCAACTGTTGCCAGCTAAGTGACCCGCATCCCGTGGCCGGTCATGCTTTGTGAGGGGTCGCGAATGTGCGTGGAGAGGGACACGGCGTGGCCGAGCTGGGAGCCTGTGAACATGGAGCCAGGCCGGTGGGATGTGTCCCGGCCCCACCTCTGCTCTTGGTGACGTTTTAATCTCCCTGGCATTGTGCTAATCTCTGCCCTGGGACAAGTTATCCCAGAACAGAAAGTCTTGTGCAAAAGAGCCTTGAGATGAGGGGACTGAAGGAGTGTGTTCAAGTTCAAGATGACCAGGAAAATATTCAGAGAGGGTCCCAGCCAGCCTGTGCCAGCTGCAAAATAAACAGATGGCTCCTGCCTGCGAATGGGGCGGCGCTTAACCACGTGTGGGGAAGGCTCTCTGCTGACACAGCAAAGGGGAAACCGGACCCATGAGCTGGGTGACTCAAGCAACAAGCTCATTAAAAAAAAAATTGTTTTTATTTTATTGAATTTGTTAAGGTGACATTGGTTAATAAAATTATATCAGTGTGAAGAGTAGAAGTCTATAATACATCATCTGTATATTATATTGTGTGTTCACTGCCCCAGCTCACAACTTCTTCCATTATCATTTACCCGCCCCCTTTGCCTCTTTTACCCCCTACCCCCTTCCCTCTGATAACCACCATCCAGTTGTCTGTGCCTTGAGTCGTTTTTGTTCCAGTTGTTGCTGTTGTTGTTTGCTTAATCCCCTCACCTCTTCCACGCAGCCGCCCAGCCCCAGCCCCCTCTGGCTGTTGGCGGTCTGTTTTGTGCTGTGAAGCTGAGCTACAGGCTCATTCGGTCTGGCCGAGCCGAGTGTTTCAGAAAGGTCTGGGAGCAGAGCTTTAGCGAGGCAGCTCTTTGATCTGGGCAGTTTCTCTGAGCTGGGTTTTGCAATCTCTGCCTCCCTCCAGAAGGTCATTGCCCTCCACCACCCCCCTTTCACCAGCTCACCCTGTCCTTCAAAACAAACAATATTCCACATAGACATCTGGGGGAGATTCCAGGCAACTCTCTTCCTCCTTCCCTTAAACCCTTAAAAATGAAACACACTTTCATTAGACATTCTCACACTGCAGATAGCTTATTCGGGGCATGAAGTAAATGGCAATGGATTGTGTCTTTCTGTCTGAAAATTAGGCAGATAACTTAGGGTCGTGGTTTTTACTCTGTCAGGCCATTTAATCCCTGGAAAAGACAGCAAATCATGAGTTTAATAAATGGTAAATTTAGTGGATGAGTAAACCTCAGTTTTCTCCAGTTTAAAGTCAAAATAAACTTACTATATACATCCATCCACACTCTCTGACACACACACAGGTGTGTGTGTGTGTGTGTGTATGTGTGTTCAGTAGACAAAAAGCTTATAAGGGGCTCTTTAAATAGAAGATCCCTGAGTATATTTAAAATATGATTTGAATCACAACATGTGACTTTAATACAACCTTTGGGGAATGCATTCTTCGCATAAATTGTGGCAAATGCACAAAGGCAGTGTTTAAATGCTGTAAAAATCTTTGGCTGAAGAGTAATCAGCTACATGTATCTTCAGTTTACAAGAGGCAAAATGTGTTTCCAAAAGAAAAAAAAAAACAACAAAAAGCAATGTTTCCCAAAATCTTCTCTTGGCCTGTCTGTTCTGGATCCTCATAGTTTGGCCCAAACGTTATCTTTCCGATCTTCTTTCTCGTTAGTCTCCTGCACAATTCTTTCATTTTTGTTGCTTCCAAACCGAATGTGACTAAACCTTGCAATGTGCACGCGACATTTGTGAAGACCATGGGGTCCGGGGCTGGACTTGAGGACTCTCTGTGGTTCTCAGGCCCTGGGGTTGAAAGGACGGCAGAGGTTGGGGTTCTCAGTGGAAGGTCATCCTTTCTTCTCCCCAACCCCCGACCCCCAGAAGCACATCTGTAGAACATGGTGGCAGTACCACCACCAGTAAGGGAAGAACCCAGCCTGATGCTGAGAAAACAGGTCCCATTTTACAAGGTGTTTTAACCAGGTGGGTCTCAGAATTACTGTTGGAGTCTTGTTAGGGTCAGAGCAACACAGGCACAGTGTTCCCCAGTGGCTAAAGCCAGCATTGCTGACCAAATCTGGTCTGTCCAGTCTTCGACTGGGGACCCGACCTGTATGGCACTTCTCTGCTTTTCAGGCTATCTTGAATATCAAAGTTGAGTTCTTCCTTTGACCATAATGCAAACTAATCCTATCTTGTCCAGCCTCACTTTTTGTCTCTGTCCAAGCACAAGGAGATTGTAGTTGAAATGAACTCTGACCTACAAGCCTTATGTCCTTGTTCAAAGCCCAAACCTCCATGGTTCTGTGCAGTGGCCTGCCTAGACCTTGTGCCACAGCTTCTAGAATAGTGCCCTGCAGAGGAGGGAGCCAGGGGAAGAGTTGAGTAAAGAACTCAATTTCTTTCTATTTCAGTGGAACAAAACAAAACAAAACAAAATGTAAAAAATCATTTGTATTGTGGGGTAAAGAAACTTTCTTCTACACTTCAAGTTTCTTTTGGCTATTCTAATAATTAAATCTACATAAGACAGAGTAACAAGAGAAAATAACTAAATTTAATTACATATGTACATATGGGAACCCCACATACCTGAGGGGTCTGGGGATAGAAAGTTAAAATGAGATATGTAAGGCTTCTGACCTAAGGATGGGGTAAGCTGTCTTGGGGCTTCAGAGAGGAGGAAGGTCATTGCAGGACGATAAGAAGAGCAGATGTTCAATAATTAGAAGTTTGCCTTGCCCTATGGATGGATAGATCACAACCTTTTTCTCTGATAACCTAGTATGGGCAAGGCCCTTAATTTAAATTCTTCTGGGTAATTAACACAAGATAGAAGTTTCTCTTGAGCCTTCAGGGTTGCCTTTAGTTCAAAATAATTTGCATTCCGCAGAGGCACGTTTTAGGGTGACGTGTCCTGAACCCTTACAGTATAAGCAGAATTTTTATGTTTTAATTCAAATGTGTTAAAACTATGCAGATCAGTTGGTGTTCAGGGCTCCCTTCTTCCACCAGGATCTCTGGGAGATGAAGCAGTTTCGACCCCTGCTGCCTGCTCCTCGACAGCAGGTGCAGACTGGCAAAGTGAACAGGTGTAAGATTAGGGTCAGGGCTTTGGGTGTAAGTCAAACTTTCTATCTGAGCTTTGTGACCTTGATCAAGTTCCATTCTGTGAACCCCACTTTCTTCTTCAGCTTGTGATCCTGGTTTTGAGGACCAAATGAGATATTCATGTAAGCTTACTTTGGACATTGTCTCTTTTTTATATGGTTGGGTTTTTATTTTTCTTGACGGTAATATATAATCATGAAGAACTTAGCCTCTGAGGATCTGAGGGGTCAACTGGTGTAGCTTCTTATGTCAAGGCAAGACTACCATCTACACTGTGCAGTAACATATGTATTTAAAAGGTTTCCAGAAATGAAATATTCACAAACAGCTTTGGTAATATATTCAAAGTGTTGAACAAGACACTCTTACAAGCCCCAGATGGAGTCATTTGCTCCCATGACAGTAAACTGAGACTTAATTATGGTTTCAATTTTTCCCAGGAATACAACCTTTAGACAGTCAGTGTGACATGTCCCTATTTAAGGGTAGTGAGGTTAGCTTCATCATGGAACCCCTGCCTTCCTTATGTGACAGCCCCCTGACCTCCTATCACTCCCCAGCCCCCCAAAAGATGACCTGGCCTGAACCACTCCTTCCTTTTCTTTGGCCAATGTTGTACCTTCTTGCTCCCACCCTCCTCGTGGCCATGAAAACCTTCCTTTCAGTACAATCCCTGGGAGCACCCTTCTAGATGCTCAATGAATCCCTAAATAAAAGCCAATTAGATCTTCAAATTCACTGCAGGAATAAAAGGTTTTTTAACAAAAGGTTGAATTGAATCCTGATAAGGCTTTGCATGTAACGTTTGTACCACTTTAGGTCCTATAGCATTGATTCTACAGCAGCTGCATGTGTAGCATCTAAAGCAGCTACCATTTTAACTCTGATGTAAACAAGCCCCTCTCCTTTCTGTCCCCAAGTGTGTGTCTCGAGCTCACCTTTTTGAGGCGTCAGGGCAGTGAGGGGTGATAGGCAGTGACTGATTACTTCTTGCTGTCCTGTGATCCACAATGGGGGTCGCACCCATGGAACAGTGACAAAAAACATTGTCTTCTCTTGACTTTCCCTAAAGTGACTTCACACTGGACTAAATGAGGTGTATGTTTCTAATGAAGTGCTTTAGGTGATCGTTCCAAAGGCGCGTGGAGTGGGGAAAAGAACTGTGAGATCGTGACTTATACTAAGAAATATGTAGTTGGTCTTTGTCCCCCTTGCTGGCACAGACTCCTAAAACCCTTGGGATTTCCTAAATGATTAGAGCCATAAAGAAATCTTGTGTCTTTTGTTATGCTAATGGTAGCTTTTCTACTACACCTAAGGTTGGGGCTGGTTGCATGAAGATCTGCCCAAGTGATTAGAGAATTGGAATTTTCAGTCCCATCCCCTGACCTTGGGGAGCAGAAAGGGACTGGAAGTCGAATTGGTGGCCCATGACTTAATCATTTGTGCCTATGTAAGCAGCCTCCATAAAAACCTGTAAGGGTGGGAGTTGGAGAGAGTGGCAATGCCTGGGTGGGGGGCTTGGCATGGAAGCCGGCGGTACCCTTTCTCCATACCTTGTCTGTGCACTCCTTCCCTAAGTGTGGCTGAGTTCTGTGAGCCACTCTATCAAATTAACTGAACCCGAGGTTATGGGAACCTCTGATCTATAGCTCGTCAGAAACCAAGTTAACAACCTGGACTTGCATTTGGAATCTGAAAATGTGGGACAAAACCCTTAACCGATGGGATCTGATAGCATCAGATCTATCTCCTGGTAGATAGCATCAGAACTGAGTTGAACTGTAGGACACCAAATGGTATCTGAGAATTGTCTGAACGTGTGGGGAAGCGTCCCATCCCAACACATGCATGTTGGGATGGTGACCAAACCTTTCAGGATGGAGGAAGAATCGGCATTTTCCCCAGGTTATTTTTGTGGGCCTTCTGGATCACACAGAGGTCAAGGTCTCACTGCCTTGACCTGCTAGAAGGCTGACCTTGATGTCTCCCAAGCAACACGAGGGTGCCTTGCTAATGTCACTTGGTCCTAAACTGTCTACTCACCTCCCTCCTCCAAGAGCCCTTGGCTTTTACTCCTGACTACTTCCGGTGCCCTCACCTGTCCTCAGAATGCCCACTCTATGGAGATACCAAGTTTAAGTTCTCTCTGCGGTCTTATAAATTCTAGAGTTCATCACTGAATGTCAGTGGTGGGGACAGGGGTGACGTAGGGGACCATCCCTGTATTTGTGTGTCTCTCAGGGTCTAGTCCTGTATTTAGGGAGGAGGTATCTGTAAAGCTCCTTCTCCGGACTGACTAGTTGCCTTGAATGTATTGAAAGTCAAACGTCGCCACGAAGATTGATTACCCTCTCTTTGGTCTGCAGGAGAAATTCTTACTTTTCTTGTTGACGTAACTTTGACTCTCTTTTTTGTGAAATCCTTTCATCGGCTTTATTTTGCAGGGGGAGAATGAATGCCTCCATCTCTGCTCTGAGTTATTTCATGGCCCGTCTTATGTACACTTGACCCCGAAGAGCAGCACATCTAATTACTTTTATTGGAGCCCCCAGAAGTGGGATGGTGATAGAGATGGTGGGTTGGAGGAATAATCTGAGGTGACGGTCATCATCTATCGAATATTGGCTCTGTGTCAGAAATAATAATAATAACAACAACTCTAATAGTTGACACCTTTGACTGCTAGATAAGGATCTAGGGGCCTTACCTGCATTTTTATTATCCTTTCTTGGGAACCCTGTATTGTAAGTACTACTGTTCCTCCATTGCACAGAGCCGGGCCCTGAAGAACCACGGCGAAGCAGTTGGGGCCATGCTCATAGCCCATAAGAGGTAGAAACGGTGTTTACATCCATGTCTGACTAACTCCAGTAGTTTTTCTATTATTCTGACTATAGCTGGCACTTCTGTGTATGGTTGATTGATTTTCAAAAGAACCTTAGATCCTTGATGTTGAAAATACAAGGTGTCGTTATGTTATGTTTGAATGATCACAGCTATCTATAATAAAGGGAATGGGGGCGTTCGCAATTGCAGTTCGCCCTAACCGAAGTGCTGTCTTTAAAAAGCCCCCCTTTCTGGGTTGCTAAGTGAGTGTAGTGCTTCCAGTGGGGACCGGTTAGCAGCCTGCAGGATAAAGCCTGCCATTCATGCGAGAAGTGGAAACGGGGGCCATCTGCTTCGACTCTCACCTCGAAGGGCCTTTGCTGTAGAACGTAAGGTCAACGCGTCCTTCGCATCTTAGTTGGTCTTGGTTCCTACGAGCCCCGCTGATGTTTGTGCTGGGCCGGCAGTTAGAATTGTGCTCGAAGCCCTTAGAGCTGTAATTCCTAAACCTGCTTGTACATCAGAATCATCGGGGGACTCAAAATATACAGGCTCGGGGGCATTCCCCAAACTTTCTGAACCTGAGCTTGACCAGGACTCTGTGCATATTTTCTAAATTCTGCCCCAGGTTTGAAACCATTGCCCCAGGAAAAGTTCTGTCCTCTGTGGACAACTGTTTGGTTTCCTGCTGCACCCACTGCTTGCTTATTTACTCTTCCACCTTCACGCACGTACCAAGAAGCAAGTGCCTTCCTAGTGTCAGGAAAGCCGGAGGAAATGTCAGGTTTTGTCAACTGCAGGCAATATTTACCTGCAAGGCCTTTTGGCACATCTACATTCCTAGCAAATGTCTGTCCTAACTGCTCAAAAACACGAAACCTTAATCAGTGGGCTATATTTAAATACAGCCTCAAGTTCTAAGTTGCGTTCTCATTTTTGTTAACATATTTTACTCATTACTTCTCAGTGTGCTTCAATCCTTGTTTATTTATTTCTCAAGATTTGTTCCTAGAGACTGAAGCATGGTCAGAAACAGATTGGGGGGAAAATCCCCACCCCGTCAGTAGAGACCAGCATAATATGCTTTTTGGCAGTTGTTTAAGGGAAATATTATTACAGTACAATAACCTTGTAGTGATTAAGCAGAATTGGCAATGTTGCAGATCTACGGAGATTATAGGCAAGAAGGAAGATGTAAAATAAGTGGCTCAAATTCTTTTGCAGGTGTTACGGGGGAGGCAAGGGAGTGTGGAGAGAGAAAAATGTGCATATGATCTTGATTTTGGATGTTCCTGACTTTCATTAGCATTAGTATTATGACTTTCGTTATGGCCTTAAGTTTTTATGAAGTTTGTAGAACCTGTGTGTTTGAGAGTCATATAGTTATGTCATGTAGGTGTTCGTACTAGCGAGGGTCAGAAATCTGGGAAAATGCACTCCATGGGACAAGCACATGTTTCTCCACAGTACGGACTCAGAACATGTCAGGTAAACAGATTTAATAGCTAGAAACTATCCCGTTGGTAGATCTGAGTTCTACAGTGAGCACTTAGGTTCTGTAGTCGTTCAGAGAAGTCTTACCCTGATACCATTCATTGTTGGACTTCTCTTTATTTTCAAAGAAATGCAGCTCTCAGCCACCGTGATGTCCACTCCCTGTTGTTCGGGCTCCTCTCACACAGTGACTTTCTGAGGAGGGCCTTCACCAGGGTGACCCCTCTGTCCTGTGAGCTCCCCAGCACAGCCTGGTCCCGGAGGCAGTCATTCCCCTCTAGTGTCTTTTATCTCACAGTAGAATTGTTGCCTAGTTGAGAGCTTTGTTATTTCTAGTTAGATAGAAGCATCTCACACACAGTGTTTAATGTCAGCCAGCACTGAAAAGGTGTATAATAGTAATTTTTGCAATAGTATATATTGGTCATTTTCTGTAAGTCTGATGATGCTGGTCTAAGCTTTTCACATGAATTATTTCACGTGATCCCACAGCACTCCTATGAGATAGATTCTATTATCTTCCCCATTTCACAGATGAAGTGAGCAAAGACAGGTTAGTTATTGATCAAACCACTTCCCTTTTCTCTCTGAATGTATAGCTAGAGTATATATCCCAGGTACCCCTATGGGTAGGGATAGCTAGGTGGATGTGCACCTAAGTGGTGAATACCATTGGCCCACAAAAACCTCTCACCCCGGCCTCTGACCTGTCTCTCTTCTGTTGCCTGCTGAGTGGAAGCAGAGGGGCCAGCGGAGAACTGCAAGGCTCTCAGGGAACCTTGGAGCCACTAGATAGAAGGAGCCTGGGTTCCCGAGTGAGCATGTGGAGCAGAGCACACCCAGCGATGTGAGTGAGAAAGAAATATTTATTGTGCTTTTTTTAAATATTAGGCAGCATACTTATGTTGCTATCTAATCAAAGTGGGGTTCAGCCAAGTGTGTGTGGGGGGTATGACATTGGCTTAGCAGTGGGTACTGGGTAGTCAGGAAGCTGACATCCAAGGCTTAAAAGGTGGCCACCCATGTTGTGCAGTGGTGAAACATTTGGTAAAACTGTCACCTCCCTTAATTCGAGAGGCCATTTACATGGGTAATGAAACCATAGCTCCAGGGACTAGTTGGAAAATCTCAAAGTGTTGTGAAAGTGTGACTATTATTGGTTGCCTTTAACAAGGTGTGACAGACAAGCAAACAAAACTCAAAAACCAACTGGCCAGTTTACAAGCTACAATGTAAGGGAATAGAAGGAACCCAGGAACTGGGAGCGTCAGATTTGACTCTTTCTCAGTCCCCAAAGGTAAGACTTTTAAAAAAGCCTTGAGTGACAAAGATCTAGTAATACTCCTCAACCGAACAAAGTAACTTGGTCCCTTGACAAAAATCAGATGAGCTGTGTACCCTTCCTTCATACTCTTTCAGATGACTTGAAGGTGGCCACCATTAAGGAGAGAGTGGGGGTGGGGGGCGGGGGAGAGCAGGGAATGAGAATGATAGAGGCAAAGAAGAAAAGAAGTAAATCAGGTTTGAGGATTATATCTGGGAAAGAACTTAGGGTGTGGCTACTGGCTCATGGAACTGACTGGTGGCAGGTACACGATTCGCCTGTGAAGTATTGGAAAGAATTATATTGCCAGACAAATGAGGAGCCTGTCCTTTCCAAGATGTAAAACAACCACTGGGCTTCCGAACATGCTTCAGCAGGAAGTGGATTTGTACGAAACCTCCGAGGAAGACATGTACCCCAGGGCTCCCTTCAGGCACGGACCGAGAGATTCTTGACTGGGAGCAACTCCGCAAAGAGCCCAGTCAGCAGCCACAGAGAATGAGCGGCAGAAAACAAAATGAGAGTTCAATGAAAGTCCTTCTCCAGCCCCAGGGAAGGGGGCCTTCTTAATGCTTGTCTAGCTGCGGGCAAATGTTGTTGTGTGTATCACTTCTTTCTGAATACAATTTCCATCCCCTAAACCATTACTGTGCACTGGGTGTGTACTGGGGAGGGGGGCAGTTTAAGTTGTATTTTTAATCTAAAGTCACAGATCTCTAGACTAGAAAGGGCCACCTCTGGACTGAATGGAGAGGGCCATGCATCCCTTGGAAATCCTAGACGTTAGCTGGGTACACAGATTGATTGGATGGGCTTTGGGGGCTCTTGGGTCATCTCTTGTGGATTGCCTATGTGGAGGGCTAAGTGACAACCAGAATGGGAGTCTGTGGCAGAGGCTGAAAAATTGTTTATCCAACCACTCATTTTTCTCCTGGGTATACAGTTAGATGACACTTTCTATCCTCCTTTATGGGCAACCATGTCAGTGAGTTTTGGATAGATGTCATGTATGCCATCCAGGCCTGGCTCATAAAACCTTCCACATGGTCCTCCATACCCTCTTTTCTTCCTCTTCTGCCAACCTGGGTAGAAGGATCTAGCAGAGCACCCTGAGGGGACAATGGAGTCTGACAGAAGGGGTCTGGACTTGAGTATCAGTGTGCGGTGGAACCCCCTACCAACCTGCACTGGACAATGAGGTGAAAGAGAAATAAACCTGTATTGTGTCGAGCCACTGAGATCCTCAGGGTGCATTTTATAACAATTTTCCTACCCTCAGCAATGGAAATAGACTAGAGTGACTAAGTCATGCAACTACCAAGAGCTAGAACAGAAATACAGTTGATGGGTAAGCGCCAAACTTGGGTCTGTAGAAGAATATGATCAGAATCACTTGGGAACTTTCTCAAAGTACAGATCCTTCAGCTCCACTCCAAGAATGCTGTTTCTGTAGTCTGGGGCGGGGAGGGTGGGTAGAGGGGCTGTAAATCAATTTTTACAAGCTCCCTGGGTAACATTACCTAACCGATGCTGAGAAGCACCAAATACTAGCAGTTATTTTAAAACATATGAGCTGAATTCCTGTGCAGAGATGTCAAATGAGTCGGATGGTCATCTAATTTATTGTCCAATCTGAGACACTTTTGAGAGTGAAAGGGGAGCTATTAATAATTATGCTGGGAAACCAGGCATAAAACAGGACTTTCCCAGGGAAACAGACATACAAGAGCCCGTGCATGTGAGAGTGAAAGACAGGGCAGCTGTGTTCTCTGCTAATAAAAATTCTATTCCCCATTAAGAAAATTCTCAGTTTTCCTAAAGAGTCCTATCTTCCATCTGCGTAGGACAAAGGTGGCCTCCTAACTAGGGGTGAAGCTGAACTCTGGACAGAAGTCCTAAGAGGCACTTGGAATGACAAAACTCAAATGTCTGGTGGAGCTGGAACAGTGGCACCAGGGCACCCACAACTGCTCACGCAGACCCAGGAGCCACCAAAGGCTAGGCTTGGAGGATAAATGCAAGCAGCAGAAAATGGTTGGAACAATTCTGATTGAAATCCACAGAAGTTAAGAAAGAGGCAAAGGGTACAGCCAGGATTCAGACTGGTGTGGCAGAGGAGCAGACTTGACTGATTTTCCAAGGAAGCGTTTTGTGCCCCAGGCTGTCCTTGTGAAGGACCTAGGAGCTGGTGGCACCTACAATGTACAAAGGACCCCCCCATTCACGTCACATTCCCTGCCAGAGGTCAACTCGTATTCACTACTGGGACCACACAAAAATAATTTTGGTGTTCTCAAATAATTTGTCAACATTCTGCCACTTACTAGCAGAGCAACCCAGGACCACCTTAATCTCTCTTTAGTCTCAGTTTCTCATCAACCTACTTCATTCAGGGTGACTGGGTGGATCAAACAAAATATGTAAATAGTAGTGTTTCATAACAATAACAGTTATTGAGACAAAAGATAATATCAATGTTAACAATATTAACAAAAATATATAAAGTATAGTATCGGGTAATAACACGTTTTTCCCAAGATATGTGAACATTTTCTTTGTGAATTAAGTTGACCTTTAAAAGAAAGAAGGAAGCTAGTGTTCTCCTTTATGTTCAGTAAGGTGTGTGTGTGTCTGTGCACGTGTGAACACATGTGCATTGGCATGCATGTCCCTTTGACCTTGTATGTGAGTATTTCTTGGGGCTGCTTGTTAAAAATGCAGATTCTTCCCAGGTTTACTGAATCTCTGGTGGTAGGTCCCAAAAGTCTGTGGTTCCTAAGCGATTCTTATGCACCGTTTTCGAACTGAACTGCTTTAAGCAATGGGGCTCTGGGAATCAGCTTCCCCGGTTTGGAGCTAATTGGTTATCGAATATTGTTATAATTGGACCCAGGAGGAGGAGTCAGTCAATCTCACACTCCATCAGTGGCTCTCTGAAGCTGACGAAGTTCTCCAGTAGGAGAATGCATTGCTGCGCATGGTGCGGTGTGATCAGCATCTTTTCTGCATTGAAGGCCAGTTGTGGATTGTGGCACCTGATCAGTCACAGAGGAATAGGAGGATAGGAAAGTTTCTGCCTCCGCTATGCGAAGATCAACCTAAAACCAACCGCTAGGGATTTTTCCATTAGTTTCTCGTGGTCTCACTAGAGCTTACAGAGAGATGAGTAAAATTCAGGTCTGGAGAATGAATGTTCTTTAAAAATGGTCTGATTCAAGGAAAACAGAAGCAGTACAAATGCTTCTCACTTCTCTCTCTCTCTCTCTCTCTCTCTCTCTCTCTCTCTCTCTCTCTGTTAGATGTCAGGAAGCTTTCATTCATTTGGGGCTAATATTTATTTCATTCATTTAACCGATATTTGTTTCTCATTTATTATGTGCTACAGACCCTCCTGGAGAAAGAGGAAACAGTAGCGAACAAGACAGACGCTCTGTCTTGATGGGTTTTCTTTTTGTCTTAAACATCTCTGACATGGGGTTCAATTTTGTCTTCAAACTTTCAGAGTGAGGGGAAAGGAATTCCCTGTAGCAAGTATCAAGAGAAAGAACAATGGATATCTTTAGGCCTTTGGGAAGTAGTAGGTTTTGAGTGATGAGATAAGCTTCAGGCAGCTATAAAATATAGATCCTGAAGCGGGGAGGTATTAAATAATTTATTGCCTGCTTTAGTTCACAAAAATCATTGCTGCTTCTTTTAACTCAAACCACTCTTTACCATCAGAGTTTGGAGTTTTCAAATTTAGGCCCGTGGTTTTCAAACTTCAGCATTTATTAAAATCACCCAGAGAGCTTGTTAAACCGCAGACTGTTGGACTTGACTGCCAGAGCTTCTAATTCAGCAGGTCTGGGGGGGAGACCCAAGCCTTGGCATTTCCCACAATTCCAAACAAGGAGATGCTGATGCCGCCAGCCCCGGGGCAGCATTTTGAGAACCACCTCAATGGTTAAATAGACAACAGTCACGTGAGAGGATTGTTGGGGAGGAAAAGAAATGACTCATTAGCGTGCTCACGTGGTGTTTCCTCCAAACTCCTATGGCAATTACCAGCGGCACAATGCTTCTGGCAATTAATCATGTCCTGCTTTTTGACATCTCTTCTCTTTGCCCGAATGCTATGTACATATTTCTGTTGGGTTGATGCTTGAGAACCAGGCAGGAATTGAGGCCAGCAGGGGGACGACCAGTGGGAGCAAGAGGAGGGGGATCCAGGCCCAAAGGGGAGCAGGAGAAGGGTAATTAAGCAGACAGAGCATCTGCCTGTGGGAAAGTCGAGTTGGAGCTGGAGCCCAGCTACCTCGTAAGACGAAGAAGGGAGGAACTGAGGAGGAAGGGAATTCACGTGGCATCCGAAGAAGCCGTGTGGGAAAGGCAGGCACAAGGGAAGCTGGAGGGTAGCCTCATAGATAAATGACCCAGCCGCCAAGGGAGATAAAGACAGAGAAGGATTTGTGGAGACTGGACTATACCCGAAAAACAAACAGAAGAACTTCTGGTGCAAAGCCGTAGTCTGTCTCCCTCTTTGCTTCTCATGACGCTGTTTTCCAGGCGCAAGCTCTTTCAGTTTTTTCTACAATTTAGTTTTTTGGGGGTGCATCCAAACATCTAGATAATGTGTTTATACTCCTTTTTCTTCAGTCATCCACATATACCTATTGGCTCCTCAAGATGAAAGTTAAATATTTAACTCACTAACATTATGCTCTTTTCCCCCCTTACCTTCCTACCAGGGTTTGAATGTTTTATTGTTTTTAGTTCTTCTATTGGTTACCTTCGAACTTGACGCTTTAATGTACTAAAATTTTTATTTCTTGTTATGTCAGCTTTGTACAGAATTGCTTAGTTCTCCATTTCAGAAAATGAAGATATTTTCTTCTCTCTCTGTTATTTCATCCTCTCCCAATTCCATCGGTCATTCCAGCCAAATCTTCCTAATACTTTTACATTGTGTCAAAATGTTAACATGTACTTTTGCTCCTGCAACAACAACCAAGTCTCCTGTTGCTGAGTCGGTAGTAGATTCTAAGAGTTAAAAATCAACACATGCTTTACGTTATTTTTCTATGCTATGCTGAGGCCTAGGATCACATACTTTTCTCGGAGTCCAGTGGTAAGATCCAGAGACTAATTAAAATAAAATATTCCTAGCTTCAAGGTCAAATGGATATTCTTTCTTACATTGTATCAGTTGCTTACTATTTCAAGATGGTTTTGTTTGTCTAATATTTGATCTATGTCTTTCTTGGATAGCTTTCTGTTTTTCCTGGAGTTGCTAATTTTCTGTTCCTTTTCTCATAATTTATCATATCTTCAAGTTTTCCCAATCTTTAACTCATTTAATATCCTCGACAGTATCTTCTTCCAGAGACCGGCCTCCTCTTGGAGTCCTTGGTCCAGTTTAGGCCAGCTTCACGGCTGACGTCTAATTCTCCTCTTTGCTTTCCTGGGTTGGGTCTCTGGATTCCATCACCTCTTTCGTGGTTTACCTCCTATTTGCTGTGTCTGTCATCAAGTAATATCCTAAGAAGGGATGAAGCTTTGTATCTTCGGAAGTATTTCATTCTACCCTCACACATGCCATGTGTGTATATAGAACTCTCGGTTAGAAAACCATTTTGAAGACAAATATTGGAACATCCAATGAAGCTAGATGAATCCGATGGCTGACTAATTCTCATTCTTTTCTAGATGACTCGTTTTATTTTCTCTGAAAGTGTTAGTATCACTCTTTTGTCTTTTGTGTCCTGAAATTTCCTATCAGTGGGGTGAGGTATGAAGACTTTTATTGTTCCCATTATGTGAGCTGGCATTCAGTGTGCCTTTTTCCCTTCTAAAGAATCTAATCTTTAGAAATTTAAAATGATTGCTCCCTTAAACATTTCCTTCCCTTTATTTTCTCTGTCCATTTTTTCCTAAGATTCATATCAGTCTGACATTGAATCGGATATTTAGATTGTCCTCTACTATTTGTTCTGAGAGATTTTCTTAATTTTATTTGCAGTTCTTATATTGACAAAATTTTCATATTCTCCCCCTTTTATATAATTTTATTCTTTTATAGATACTATATAATATCCTTTCAAATTTCTGAATATATTAAAGAGAAGATTTTGTCGTTGTTAGTTCTTTTCTCATCCAGTAAATTATCTGTGCTGTCTCCGACGCCTGCTTTTTTTATGTGTTTATCTTGGCCACCTATATTCATGCTGCCATTTCATAGCATAAACCTGAAATAAAACTAGTGTCCTTGTTTCTTTCTATTTAAAAATAAGGGCCATGGTTGATTAGTTGGAGCATAGTTCTTATAATATCATGAGGATTCTGGTTCGGAGCTCTTTTCTGCAGCTCAAATGGCTATACTGCACACACCTTTGCACAGGTAACCCTAAACTCTCCCTTACTGTGACCCTGCTTCCTTCTGCTCTGTCTGAACAGCCCGAGGTGGGTGTGGGGTGGGGAAGGACAGCTCACCTGAAAGTGCCTGAAATCACGCGTCATCAGCAACAGCAGCAGACCAATGCTGTCCTGCAGGCTGGCATGGTGACCCAGAAAGTTTGAGAAAATGCATATTTTTACCTGCACAGGGTGATGACAAAGTGTCAGCACTTCACACTTACAACAGCGTTAGAATCAGGTCTGTAGTCAACAAACACTTGGAGAACGAATTAATATGTCCTTGTGTCTATATGTGTGTGAGACAGAGACAGAAAGGCTTTAAGTATATTTATTTCATACTGAAGAACCTGTTCTGTACTGAAGTATTTCACTGAAGTGTCTCCTGATCAAGTGAAAATGGGTCATATATAACTAATCGGTCCTCACCACCCCAGCCACCTGTGTACATCCAGGCAGGTCCGTAGCTTCCGCTGGATTTGTTTTTTTACAATTTCTGCCTTTAAAATGATACTACTAATATTTAAACATGTTCTTATTATAAATAATTTAAATAATATAAAATACAAAAAATAATGGACAGAGGTGTCAATATCTTCATACTTTTCCCTCTGATTTATCTGCTTAGTGGGGGAAAATATCAACATTTTGATGAATATCCTTCTGCATATATATATACATCCCACATGGTTGTATTTGTTATTTGATTATTTCACCCTCTCATGATCATAATATACAGGTGACTGCCCACCCTTCTTCCTGCTTTTGCACTTCACGGACCTTGCAGAGCTTTGCACATCAGTGCACACAGCCCCACCGTCCCCTGACGGCCGCCAGTATTTCCTATGTGCTTACAAGACACGTATCACCACTGCCCTGTATAACCAGCAGTGAACATCTTTGTGTGTTCACCTTTGTGAACCTGTCTGAATGTTTCTTTAGGGTGGGAAATGGCTGAATCAGAGGATGTATGCATTTTTTGGAACTGCTCTTTCAGATCAGCTCCTCCCCACATTTTACATCATCCATCAGTTTCTGGTTAAACATTAGGTGTGTTCAGTTGTCTTTATCCTAGTGGTTCAAAGCATAGACTTCGTACCTAGACCGAGTTTTTGGGTTCCAGGCCCGGTCCGAGTGCTTGCAGCAGCGTGGCCTTGGGCAGGCTGCTTAGCCACTCCACACCTCAGCTTCCACGCTTGGAACGCGTAGACAGGGCCCGCATCACCAGGCGGTTGAAAAGGTGCAATAAGATCATTTCTGCAAAGTGCTTAGAATTGTTCCTGGCCCTTAGTACTTGATAAATGTCCACTATTACTGTTTTTTTGGTTTGAGGAGGACCAATATATAATATCACATTTCCCCACCTGAGCACTGAACTAATTAAGATAGATGCAAGGAGTAAAATAGATGATCAAAATATCGCTTTTGCTACTGATAATGTGCTGTTGTACAGTGTGGTTTATAATCTCTGGGCAAGTGACTGCCTTACACAGAATTTCATAAGCAGAGGGACTTACCTCTACCCACAGGTGGTAATGACCAGAGGCAGGCCTGTCCCTGTGAAAGTTATGGTAAAGGGAGCTGATCATATGCTACTGTCATCAGGGGAGCTCTTCTTTCTTTGATGTAGTACAGCAGTTTTTGTAAATATAATTAATTTGGCAATTAATCCCATGCAGCCCAGTGAGGCCAGAGTATAGATCAGATGTTGTCTGTGCTCCACCGTATCCCATCAGCACACGGGGCCATTCCTGGGCACTCTGTTCCCACCGCAGACACACACATGTGCTTCCATTTCCAAGAGGCGGCACCTACTCCCCTGGGTGGGAAGGCTGCTCCCTGGCAACAGTAGACCCCTTTGCCTGCCAGTATGGACAGCAGGAAGCACCTGGGAGCTTAAAAGCACCCCCAGACTCCCTCGCCTGCCCCCGCCAAGTGACTCATAGCCTGTGACTGGTGAGGGATGAGTGCCCCTGACCAGACACTGTCTTCAAAGCTCCCCTGCAAAACTGAGCCCAAGTTGCTCTGGGTGGGACTTCCCTTCCTGGCCCCACTTCCCCACTCCCCAAGTCACTTCCGCTTTCGCACAGATCTGCACCTGAGGAGCCCTACCTCAGACAGAAACCTGTTCTGTTATAGCCTGGGCTGTTCACACTTTTTTCTTATTTTCAATTGTTTTCCTAAATTCAATTGTTTCAGTGAAGGATTCCATAGGGATCTGCATAGAACATGGAGAATACAGTCTCAGCCCTTTTTTGTCCTCCCCATGGTATAGTTTTATACATAATAAGGACTAAACTTTTTTTTTACTGCTTTCTCAATTGGTTCTTAAAAATGGACATCAGTTTTCATTTAACCTCAAACTATACAAAAATACGAGGTGTTTCGAGAATGTGCATACACATTCATTAGAAATTAAAAGTTTTTTTCTGAATTCAAAAATATGTTATGCACATGTATAACGATCTCAGAGAAAACTCAGGGTGATATGAATATTGCATGAAATTATCGTATGGGATTGAACAGCTCAGTGTATGCTCTTAGAGACATTTTAAAGTTGAAGTTGCTTTTAAGAATTACTAACTAGTGAATAATTAAAATGTAGTCAGAATGGATTCAATGCCAATTAGTTTGGTTGCAGATAAAATGTTCTAGGAAATCCATGACTGACAACAAGGGCAATTAATACAATTTTATTGTGTGCTAAAAAAACAAAAAAATCAGCGTAGATACCGAAATGTGCAATTTCTAGAATATAGTAATTTAGCTTTCATGCCCAAACTGGAAGTTGGTATGAACATAAATGAACCCAATAATGGATGTGCAGAAAAATAATGGCATAATAACAGCATCTGACATTTGTATATGCTTTGTTAGTTTTCCGATAAATGTTACAGCTTGTTTTTTAACCCAGATTGCTAGACCTAAAAACTTTATAATAGTTTATACAGTCTGTAGCTTTCTTCATTTCAAATAGGCTGATTTATGAGTTTCAAATGACCAATTGGCATTTTTATACCAAATCAACTGGTTATTTGGCCAAACCAACCGGCTTGACCTGTCGTCCTGATGACAAGCAGGTACTTCCTGAGACAGCTCAGCCAGGCTCCGCCCCGGGTCTGAGAGTCAGACTCATTGCATGAACCTGTGCCGGCGCCTGTCCCCAGCACTGCTTTCTGTGACACATTGGTGTGGGGGCCGACGATGTACTGGGGAGCTCTCCAACGCCTCTGGGTAGGTTCGCATCTTTTTTCACTCCTGCTGTTTGTGTCCTTTTGCTCCAAGACCAGCTTTCATACCCTCGCTCACCTCAGAGGTTCTCCCAGCCTCAGTCTGACCACTCTTCTCTCAGCTTTATCTGCTGCTGACAGCAGTGAACTCCATTCATGCCTCATAACAGGTTCACACCATTCAAGGCAGCATTCCATTGCGTTTTTAGGGTGGAAATTTTACTCCCAGAAAATATGCTTGGCTAAATAAATATAGAAGCTTTCCAACTAGTAGTAGTATTACTAGGGGGAGTATTCAATAATAATTTTAATTATTATACTCAGACTCCTTGTGTCTAAAAACTGTAGTCAAATATTATCGGGTCAGGCATTTAATAAAATAAGTCAAATTTAATAAAATAAAATTGATTATTAAATTAATCCAAAACCCACAAGGGATATTTATGTTTCTTTAGTATACAAGCAAATTGTGTACGAATAAATGGCAACAATTTTTTGATAGAAATTTAGACATTTTTCTATACACCTTAGGCTCTCTTAGCAAATTGGAGATGGCAATTGAGGATATTTTCTGGACAACACAGGTCCCAAAATACACTGATGCAAAATATTCTGGTGACTAAGGAAAAGTATTTGTTTTGCTGAAATTAAGAGGTGGTTTTCATTTTTAATTCTCATAATCACATGTACAGGAACTTTTGTTGTCTACTTAATTCTACCTCTGGACCTTGAGCCCACTTTGCCAGTTTTCTAATAAGATGCTGATGATCGTACCGTCTTGCAGATACTTTTTCACTGGTAACTCAAGTGAGGAAAAATTAGCTTTTTTTCCCCCTGTAGAGACAGTGGGGTCGCTTAACTATTCTTTCATGTTCCGATCCTGTTTTAAGGCTACAGGAAGGCACCTTGGTCAACTAACTACCCTTGTGGATTTCTAGCTAAAAGAAAAGCTCTTTCTCAGAGCCAGGTAAAGGTGTTATTTTATAGCTCACGGTGAAGGTGCTCAAGGGATTTTTCTTTCTCCTTGGGGCAGGAGAATGTCAAGGTCATTATTTGAAACCCAGGCTATGACATAAAATAATGACATTCCCTCCACAATGACAGTCCATTTCCTTCTTTGCCCCAAAGACACCCACGCTGTTGCCCAAGTACACACATGAAGAGCCCCATTTGTAGAAACGCTGAAGTCTCCCTGGGTTCATCTTTTGGTTTTTGCTCCATTTTGACAAATCCCTCAGTAGGCTGCCAGCGATCATAATCTCCCTTAAGGAAATAACCATTTTGTTACACAGCTTTCCTCCCAGCTGAAGCTCTGCCTCATTACATGTCAATGTAACATCCTCTCTTAACCTCTGGCATGAAATTCCCCCCATGGAGTAATGAAAAGAACTTTTATTAGTCATTTTCATTTTGGTATTGAGTTCCTTTCATTGGTTTTTAGTTCTTTTGCCCCTTTCGAGGCCTCATGACTTGTTGGTCTAAAGGGTGTCCAACTTTTTGGCATCTCTAGGACACACTGGAAGAAGAGTTGTCTTGGACCACACATTAAATACACAAACACTAACGAAAACTCATGAGCAAAAAAAAGGCTCTAAGTAAATTTATGATTTTGTGGTGGGCCACATTCATGGCCACCCTGGGCCGCACGTGGCCCACGGGCCGTAGGTTGGACACCCCCAGGGGATGTCAGAAATTCTTAGATCAGGTCTAGACGGGGCAGTCAGAATGGCCGAGGTAAATTCAATATGCAGTCATTTAAGTGAATGACTCCGGTCATGTAAATGGACTCTGTGCTTGGCCGCCTGGTGGACCGTGTGGTAGTTTGATTCAGATGTCGTTGCTGAGATAGACCAAGAATCCTTGTCACCCGTGTCATGACCTTTCAGGCAGGGCAGGAAGTTGTTTCTACATGGCTTTAACAATAGCTGGAGAAAAAGAAACCTCCAGTGCTATTCAAACAAATGAGCTGTGTCAGACTAGTACATCATTAGTCTAGTGTAGGCAGGCAATCCTCAAATATAATAACCTCTCTCATTCCAGGGTACTGACTCAGTACTTGTCACGTGTTAGCCCAGTGAACCCTTATGATGCCTCTATGAAGTAGGCACTGTTTTTACCCCTACTTCACAGGTTGGGAGGCCAACACACAGAGAAATTAAGTAATTCAGCCAAAGATCACACAGCTAGTAAGTGGCAGAGTTAGGATACCACTTGTGGTGCCACCTGTCTGTAAAGACTCATCTCAACATCTCACGGCAAGCTGGTCGTCAAAACGGTCACCTGATACTTGGGGGATCCCTACGTACTCTAGTAAAACAGAGCTCTGGCCCTGGTAATGGAACCAGTGCTTCTTTGTATCCCACATGTGTAACCATAGCCTTGTATTCCAGGTGCTGGGTCATTTGTCTTTTCTATACTGAGCAGCGGGGAAGCACTGGGACCACATTCTAGGAATTCTGCCATCAGGAGGGTCTTTTCCCTTGGTGAAGTCAGGGCCAAAAGAGGGAAAGTCTGACTTTTATAAAGTTTTCCCATAGATGCCACTGATGCTGACGCTAGTTGCTTGAAGAATGAAAGGTCAAGACCACATCCTGTACTACTCACTGAATTTCTCTTACACCGTTGCTGATAAATCAGCTGTTTGATTTTGCATTCAGGATCGCATTTTACCATTATGGGAATTACCTTTGAAAGACTATGAACAACTCATCCCCTGGAAAGCGAGCTTCCTTACCTAGAAACGGATGTAGAAATGTAGACCTTTGAAGGTTATGGCAAAAACAAATCATTAACTGATTTAATCTTTTCCATAAGTTTTTAGATAGGAACAGCATTCCATAGCTGACTGATGTTACAGATGTTCAACAAAAGCCCTCGGGAACAAAATCCTTTTATCTTTTTTCTTTTCTTTTTTTCTTTCTTTCTTTCTTTCTTTCTTCCTTCCTACCTTTCTTTCTTTTCTTTTTTCTTTTTCTTTTTCTTTTTTTTGCTTATATGGTTTCTTCACAGTGAATCTCCTAGCTTTGACCATTGTCATCAATTCAGCTTCATTTGGGCATACTGTTTTTTTTCACACAGTGTCATTCATAGTCTCTATTCACATTTTCAATAGCACATTTTGGAATTTCAGGCCAGAAGAACTATAAAATATCTTCTCTCTGGCCACCCCCCTCACTAGAGTGTAACCAACCATAAGGCCAAGAAGTTTAGTTTAATTCATTCATTGATTTATCACAAACATTTGTCGCATAGTAGGTACTTAAGAATTATCTATTGCATAAATGAATCTGTGAATGTATTGTGCATAACCAGATTTTAGGGGAATGAAGCATTTTAGCCATTAGCCTTTGGAGTCACAAGATTCTGTTAGAATTTCAGCTCAGTTTACCAACTGTGTGACCCGAAGACAATTCTGTCTCTTTGCAGTATCATTTCCTCATTTGAAAACTAGGGACGATTCCTAATTCACAAGGCAACGAGGAAGAGGAGCTGGTGGTGTGGGCACGGCTCCAGACCTGCACTGAGTATGCCGGGCACACTCAGTGAGCGTCAGCTCTCATCTCTCTGTGGTCTCCAAGCACCTTTTAGTCATTTACATGAACAGGCAGGTAAAGTACCATCCTCACTTTGCCAGTGTGATGGTGGTGGGAGGCGCTGAAAAGAGGCACGACTGGCTAGCTGTTTGGCTACAGCCACAGCTTGTGTTCCCCACTCTCCACCATGTCTAGGGATGACTAGAGATTTCGAATATCCTCCCACAGCTAGAAGGAGGTGATTATGTAAGACCTCTCTACCTATTCCTTGTGTCTTTGTAGTAGCCTCCAGTGGTGAGGAGAGCTTCTACCTACCTGGCCGCGGTGTGGGACCAAGGGGATGGAAAGACACAACATGAGAGCAGGTGACGACATATTGATGACTTTAGAAGGTTATTTATAGCCTGCTGCATTGGTCAGAGCAATTTCCATTGCAACTTGCCTTTGGAATTCCTTGGGCTGGGGAACAGCAGCTTCAAAGCCTCCCCTTTCTTAGAACAGAGACTGGCCTTTTGCTGACTGTGTGTGTCAGGTTAGGGCGGTGGCTGCTGGCTGACTCTGGATAAACATCTCCAGGGGGGGGCGGGGTGTGGGCTAACGTGGCCTTTCTGCCCTTGCTGTAGGGGATGCTGGCTTAGAGGAGGCTGGGGAGGGAGGATTTGCTCTTGAGTTCGCAATGCCTTATAGTTCCCAGAGCGAAGTCCCAGCCCCAGCCAAACAGAGGCACCTCAGTGCGGTATATTCCGCTGCTCCTAGGATCAGTGGTGTGAGGGAGGGGAATGCAGGGAGCTAACAGGAACCTTTGGATTGCTGTTTCCAAGAAAATCTGTCTTTGCCTGTCCCCAGCATTATTTTTGCACCAGCAGCAAGACTGCAGAGGAAGAGCAAACTGATGATGAGTCTTGGCAGAACACTCGCCACCCCTCCGTCCTCACACAGCACGGCTCTAGGTGCCGGTGTTTGGTAGGGAGCTCCGAGCTATCGCTTCAGTGCCATTATTGCTCCATTACTGTATCAGCCATCTGTTTAAAAGGCTCCTATTTTCAACTGCGAGCCATCTCCAACAGACGCTGGAAGAACATATTTTATAAAGATGTCCCTGATCATGACCAAGGCAGCCAGGGCGACTCGCTTCTTCTGCTCTGTCAAGACTCAGGTGGAACTGGTCGCAAGTGGCGCCTCATGAACTGAGTGATGAGTCGGTGCAGGGAGGCAGGACTAGACAGGACCCGGAGTGGGGAGTGGTCAGCCGGCATGTGGGGTGTTCGGAAGAAAATAGAGGGGCACCGGATTCACAGATGAGGTACGGGAGCCAGACCTCAGGCCAGACCATTCAGGGCATCCATTTCCTTCGTGGCAGAACCCCAGCCAGAAGCTAGCACATGAGCAGAAGTGCAGCTGAGGCAGAAATGATGTCAGGACCCCAGTCGGCACGACGGGTTTGGGGCGGGACTCAAGACCCAGTGCTAGGCCGAGTGGGACTGTGGGCCCTGTGAGGAAGGACCTGCCTTTCTTGTCTCCCTCTGTATCCAGATACCACAGGCAGTGCCTGATAAGAACACGCATCTAGTACCTATTTGTGGGACGAATGAACGGAGGAAGGCAAAGCAAAAGCCAGGCCCAGTCATCCAGACTGAGCTAACGCCAACTGGGCAGGCAGGTCTGGAATAGCAGGTGTGCGGGTGCTTAGACAACAGGAGGTCTGAGAACGACCGAAGTCTAAACCCCGCCAGTGCCTGGGCTGACCTTGGAGACTCCACCCTGTCCATGGCAGGGCTGACTTGGCAGCTGTCGGCGGCAAGGCCTTTGGTTCGAGGAGGGTGCCTGTGACCCCATCCCTCAGGGCTGACTTCTACAGGGGAGCCTCAGAGGTGTTTCCCTGAAGCAGGTGTCATTCCCCGGTGTGACACCCCTCTGTGACTCCCACTCTGTCACAGAGGGCCCAGGCACGTGGATTATACACTTACAATGTGACAGGTTCAGAGACTTTGGAAGCTGCAAAGGGTGTTGTGGGCCATTCAGTCCAACCACCTTGTCATGCAGTCAGGGATGTGGGGACCGAAAGGAGATTAATGAGTTGTTTGGCCAGCGTCCAAAATGTTTTCTCTTTTCTTCTGTTTGTTTTTTCATCTTTACATGGCTTTTGTATTGTTCTGTGCCCCAGTAGATTGTAAGTGCCCCAAGGAAGTTGTTATTGTGATACCACCATCTCAGGGATACATAATTTTATAGACAAGGAGTATCAAATATGGCTGTTGGCTGACATTTGTTGGAGCAAATAAATAAAATAATGTTCTTTCTTTGTCTGAAGGGCAAGTGAGTTGTTTTGAAATTCCTGTTCCAGTGTAGCTCCTCTCATGCATGTCCAGTCTTCAAGATTCGGGAGCCATTCAGAGTAGGAGTTATATTTCAGGTACCACCATGTCTGCTCCAGGATCTGGTGATGGAAACACAGAGATGCCCCTGGGGGTCTCTTATCTCTCCAGACAGCAGATTCAAGCTCAGGCAGGAAGGTCCTATCTATCCTAGTTTACAGGGACCATAAACCAGAAAAATCACAGTTCTTTTAAAGTGGAAACTTTCATGTTTGGAAAAGAAAGTCTAGCAGAGTGGCCATATGGGCTAATGGTCTTTAGCACACCAGCTTGAAACCAGGAGTGCACCTGAGGGGCCCTTTAAAAACACATTCCCAGGCCCAGCTCTAAATGTAAGTCAGAGATGGGGCCCAAGCATATTGATTTGGAAAAAGCTCTCCCATGAGAAGCTTGATAGATATCCTGATTAACTGCATCATAAGAAGAAAAACAAAACAAAACAAAAACCCAAAAACAAAAAAGCAGAGAGTAACACTTTAGCACCTACCCCAGAGAAACTTCCCCTGGAGCTTCAACTTTGAACAGCCTCTCCCGACTCTCACCACCCTGCCCCCACCACTATCCCGATAATCTGGTTTCTACGCAAGCAAACTGCTCTCACAAAGGATCTGTTAAATTCATTCACGCTGCACTGTGGATCACTGATAACGCACTGCCTTTTACGGCTAATTGAATTTATTGTGGTTTGGGTTATTTTTGAAATGGTATTAAAACAACCGAAAATGAAGAGGTGACATGTCCCTGAAACTCGGCACTGTTGACAGACTGGGCTGGATAATTCTTCATTGTGGGGCCAACCTGGGCATTGCAGGATGTTTAATAGCATCCCTGGCCTGCACCCACTGGATGATACTAGCATTCTCCTGAGTTGTGACAACCAAAAATGTTTGTGGACATTGCTGACTCTCCCCTGGAGGACCAAACTGCCTTGATTTGAGAATCACTGGACTGGAGAACCATCCGATATGGCACGTCAGCAGACCCTAGGATGCTTAGCGCACAAAGGTGTACCCTGTAGGGATTCATAAGTCAGGGAGACCACGGCGGGCTAGGGAGTCTGGAGAACTCCATGTGAGAGGCAGGAACTAAAGAGGCTAGAGTAAGAAGGAAAGGATATTGCTGTCTTTATTACTTTTTTTTTTAACTCTGCTTTTAGAGTTATTTGAGTTTTAACTATGATCAGAGGATGGGGACGACTCTAATTATGGAACTGTAGGCCTGAATTAGTTCATGGCCAAAGTGTTCGAAGAATGAGAGGAACTTTTCGGGTACTCACCTAAAAGTAACAGTGGCCCTGGGGGACACAAACTCTGGTCAGAAGAGACTGTGGGAAGCTGGAGGGAAGCCGGGACAAATTCCAGAAGGCAGGTCACTGAAGAACTGCTCCCGTCCCAGTGTGTCCCCTCTCCAGAGCCCATGACATGGGCAGAAGACCACCCTGGCCCTCCTGGTGGGCCTTTCTTTAGCCACAGTCCCAGTCAGAACTAAAACGAGAAACAAATAATGACACGAAGGGTTCGGTGCCAGCCGGGAGGCCAGCGGTCTCCACGAGGCAATAGTTCTGAAATCTGGAGGTGTGTGGAGGCGGGGTGGAGAGGCCGTGGTTAAGTTTTTACTTCCCCATTGATGGAATGGAATCAAAGCACAGTGTTTCTGTGGTGTCAGGCAATATTCCTATTCAGGCTGGGTGTCACCTGACAGGCCCCAGTGAGTCATGTCCTGGGCAGTGACACTGTAAGCAGCTGCCATGTCCCCCCAGGGCTCCGTGTCACTTACACCCGGACCCAGTCTTTGACACTTGTCCTGGATGACACTGTTCCTCCCAGCTACCTTTCCATTGTTCTACCTTCCCTTAGTTGCAGTGTTCTGGTGATTACTGTTTCTTGTTATTAACTCATTGCCATGGTTTCCATTTGAGGTGCGGTGATGTCACGGTCAGTGAGGAATAGAGCTCCCTTTGACTCGGATTACAGCCTGTGACGGCTCCCTTTTCACCCTCCCTGCAATGCTGTTCGTGCTCACCACGACCAGTTCTCTTTTTACAAGGGTCCTGCTTTTCGCTGGACATGTGATGTCCAGTGGATCCCAGGGCGGGGGCTCAGCAGGGTATTAAGTTAAGTGAAGTAAGTCAGACAGAGAAAAGCAAAGGCCAGATGATTTCACTTACGTGTGGAATCCAAAGAACAATATAAACAAACAAACAAAAGAGAAACACACTCAGACACAGCGAACAGACTGATGGTTGCCAGAGGGGATGGGCTTGGGGGTGGGGTGTGAAGAAGGTACAGGGACTGAGAAGGACAGATGGGTAGTTACAAAGCAGTCACAGAGAAATGAAGGACAGCACAGGGGATATAGCACGGCGGGGGAGGATTGAATGTGGGAGGTGGGGGCTGGCTAGGGCAGGGAAGACTAATGGGGGGGAAATGGGGGCAACTGTAAGTGAACAACAATAAAAATTTTTTTTAAAAAATCAAAAACTATATATATTTTTTAAGTTAAGTGTCTTCTTGAGAGATAACTCACACATTCAAGGAGTAAAGGAAAACTGGGCATTATTTTGATCTTTTCCAGTCTGCTGGGAATAGTCCCCTATCAGTGTCTGAAAATGACACTGTGTGGCAGTCAAAGACTAATCACGGAGTTCGCAGAGTCCCTCCATGCTGCCGCAAACGGCAGTGTTTCATCTCTTCTTATGGCTGCGTGGTATTCTGTAGGATGTATGTAACATATCTTCTTCAGCCAGTCCTCTAGCAGAGGACACTGAGGTTCAAAATATCATGCTAAGCAAAATGTCAGACAGAAAAAGTGAAGAACCGTATGATTTCACTCATGTGGAATATTAAAATTAAAGCCACAAATGAACAAACAAGAAAAACAAGCAAAAACTCATAGAGACAGACAAGAGTGTGGTGGTTACCAGAGGGAAAGGGAGGTAGGGGGTAGTAAAGGGTCAAATATATTTGGTGACAGAGGATTTGACTTGGGGGGTGGGCACACAGTGCAATACCCAGGTCATATATCATAGAAATGTATGATTAAAACCTACGTAATCTTATTAACCAATGTCACCCCAATAAATTTAACTTAAAAAATAAAAATAAAATAATTCTGCATAACAAAAAACCTAATCAATGCTTGTATTTCTGATAGAATCGATCGGGCACCAGTTTGTTTCATGCCAATAGAGGAACGTAGAGTTTTTCTTATTAAATAATTTAATCTTTTACAATAAATGAAATGCACTAGGGGCTCTTTTGATTTACCAGACAAAAAGTTAAGAATCCTCCTCCTGTTTGTAATTACCCAACAATCGAGTATTTTGTAAGCTTGGATTTTAGCATTCAGGTCGTGTTCATAAGAGAACAACCATGCCGTGAGGAGGTCATCTGTAATGCGGTTCACTCCTCTTCCCGCTTTGGGAAAACACCTCCCTTGCTCTGACCCTCATTTGGGCTGGAATTAATATTTTAATCAAGCAGAAATATGCTCATCCGGGGCCGGCAGCCATGCCTGCCAACCCAACGGTATTTTCTAGGTAACCACCAGAAGCTATAAACAGTCTGTCAGAGCTGGGACAAATAAACATCTGTTTTATGACCTGAAAGTAACAAATTAAAAGCTCAGCCCTCTAGTCGCTCTTGGCCACCGTGGTGGAGGCTGCTTATGGCTCCCGGTGTCCATCCCCTATCTTCCTTTCGTAGGAACGGCCGCCTCAGGTTTTGACGGAACGCAGGGCTGACCAGCAAAAGACTACAGTTCCCAACCTCCTTGTCACTGCATCCACAGGGGTGGGCACAAGTAGCTTAAATAACCAGCCATTATTACCTAAAAGGTAAATCATAAGTAAAGACACAAAAATGATAACAATGAGAAGAAGAAAAATAACACAAATAAATAATAGAATAAATAAATAATAATACAAGAATTAACTGTGTTTCATGTGCGCATGACTGTAAACCTACTTTTGCTCACCCCTGCATGGCTGTGTGCCCCAGTTCCCACCAGTGACATCTGAGCCAAAGCGATTGGTGCGACTGTGGTGCTGTATCACATGCTTGACACAAGTTTGGTTTGGTTCTTATCCCCCTCCTTTTCATTCCCAGGGATTCAAATGAAGATGGGGTATAAGCCAGTTTTGACCAAAGGGGCTGGAACAGCATCCCATGGGAGGGCTGAGCAGTAGGATAAAGGGACCCGTGGTCCCTGGAGAGGCCCAGTACCTCTCCACCTTGGACTGCCTGCTGACCTCTGGTTTGTTATGAGAGAGAGAACTAAACTCCTAGCCCGTGGAAGACACTGTGTTCGAACACCTTTGTTACAGAAGCCTAACCCCAATATCGTATCCTAGTTGAGCCACAGTCCCCATTATGATGGCACGTGGCACATGAGGTAGCCTCTGAGATGCTCCCAGGGATCCCTGCCTCCTGGTAGGCACACATCTTTGCGTAACCCCCAGCTGCTGAATGGGGGCTCACCTACAACTCTCTTCTAACCAACAGACATGGCAGAGATGACGGGTGTCGATTCCGTGATTAAGTTCCAAAGGTCATAACTTCCTTCCTGCTAGTAGAGTCTCTCTCTTGCTGGCCTCAATGGTACCAGCTGCCATACAGGAGCGGACCATGTGGCATGGAACTGAAGGTGGTCTCTGGGCAACACCTGGCAAGAAATTGATACCCTCAGCCTATAAGCCCACAAGGCCCTCAATTCTGCCAGCAACCCTGAGCTTGAAACCTTACCCAGTCCAACCTTACGATGACTACATTCCATTGACACTGTTTTTCTTTTTTCTTTTTTTAATTTGGTCTTGGCCTGTGACAGACTCTGAAGGATTGGAACTAGCGAAGCCCAGGTTCCCAACCCACAGGAACTCAGCGACAGTGAATGTGGGCTGTCTCAGTTTTGTTTTTGTTTGTTATACATCAATAGTTAACGAATGCCACATAGACAGGATGCTACTTCCATGCCATGATGTGTCACATACGTAGTGCGTCGAAGTCAGAAAATTAGTTTTAAAATATCCGAGAAAGAGGTGAACGAACCGCTGCTGTGGGACTTTCTCGGGACATCACTTGTTTGGTGTGGTCCCTGAGTCCCAAGGTTTGACCCTCCACGTTGGAGGTCCGGAGACCTGATTTATTCGTAAGCCCAGGGTTGTTCGGGCTCAGGGGAGCTTGACTGGCTAAACAAACTCCCAAGAGGTTTGTATCCACATCCAAATGCTAACTTGTTAATTTATCCTGAGGAATAAAGCTGCCAAGTGGATCAGATAAATTATGTCTTTATAAGTGGGAGCTTTTCAAGGCTCTGTTCAGTGCTGCCCTCTTTTCTCCTTTGAGTCTCTCCCCAGAAAAATCTCAAGTAAACACACATACCTGTATACATATATGTGTATAAATAAATAGATAAGAGATAAAGATGTAGGTGTATAGATATATAGATTATATAGATAGATAGATGATAGATGATAGATAGATAGATAGATAGATAGATAGATAGATAGATGATAGATAGATAGATAATCTCACACATTTCCCTATTCAGACCAGACTTCTGGGTGCTCATAATGCCCTTGATTAGGTCACATTCATAGTCAGCCATGCTTTGATAAGATTTCTAGGTCCAGTTACACCTGCTTGGTCCCAGCAGACATCTGGAAGCCCAGATGAGCGTGGATCTCCCCATCTGGCCTTTCCTCCTTAGGGCTGGGTCTTGTATTCCTTTAGAGTCTGGAGCCAAAGCTGCTGAGGACTGATGACACTCTGGCCACTAACACCATCAGTCTGTGGCACTTCACTGCTTATGCCTGCACTAGCTTCCTGTTTGTCCCCACCTGCTTTTTACTGACAATGACTCTTACCCATTCATGGTCACAGGTACCTTGTGTGCCCCACCTCACATTCTCTCCACTCACCTTCCAGTCCAACCATGGCTGTGACAACCAGCTTCAGGCACGTGGAAACCTGACAGCATGTTGCCTCAGCTGCGCTGCGTTATCTTTTAATTCCCACCGGGCACTTCTGGAGGCTTTAGAGTAGGAAACTTAGAAGAAGGCTGCTTGGCACTCACCCGGGTGCAGCCTCAATGGTGGGGAGCTTAAGCCCCTGCAGGCGGCCCTTGACTGAGAGATGCCAGCAGACGCATCGCAAAGTTCATTCCAGGTGGCGTCTCGGAGTTCCCGAAGGCAGGATGCAGCTCTCCTCGCCCACAGTGGTGGTCACTCATAGGGGCGCCCGTGCATTGGCTTCTCCTCCCTCCCTGCGCCAACACCCATCCTTCCCTCCTGGTCCCTAGCCTTGCTTCCTCAAGTCAACTGCCTGCAGGCCCTTAACTCAGGCTCTGCTTTCCTTTTGGGGGGACCCTGATGAAGACTCACCCCAGAAGCTCATTCTGCCTGAGCCCTCCCTCTCCTCCCTGTCTCCCTGTCTTCTGCCGACCTCACTGGCCCCTGGCTCATCCCCACCCCCACTGCTACTACTACCATTGTCCAACACAATAAGGATGACCCGTCCACTGCCCAAGCGTTACTTATTGCTTTGACCGTCTCTACTTAAATGGTATCCGCTTAACTTCAGCAGCAACCTGGAAATGGACATTACCCTTCTCGGCTCCATTTCTGAAATCTTAAACATCAATATCCCATCCGTGGCATGAGAGGCAGCCTCTAAGACCATCCCTGGGGATCCCCTCCTCCTGGTCAGCACACCTTCGTGTAACCCCCTGCTGCTGAATGTGGGCTCATCTACGACTCTCTGCTAGCCAGCGGACATGGCAGAGATGATGGGTGTTGCTTCCATGATTAAGTTCCGAAAGGGTGTGGCTTCCTTCTTGCTAGTAGAGTCTCTCCTTTGGTGGCCTCAATGATGCCAGCTGCCATGTTTGTCTCATTTCCTCATGTTTAACCCCATTCTCCCATCACCCACTAAACCTCATGGAGGCCTCTGGGTCTTCGGCCAGTCTGTTTTCATTCTCTCTGAGTTTCATTCCCTTCCCTCCCTGTTAGAGGCCTTGTGCTTTATGACTTTAATCACTCTTCAGGAGGGCTCTTTGCCTTTCTGCCCCTGTCTCTTCTGCCTTCGGGGACTTATTTTTTATCATCAGATGATCCAGTGATCCTATTGGTAAGCCAGCGGCTGAGCACTGCTGCACGAAGTCACACCATCAGGCAGAATGGTGCCACTCTAGATATGGGAGACAGGCAGTCAAGCTCCCCGCTCTAGATACAGTCTCCAGACTCACCTGGACACTTCTTTAGCCCCCAACCCTGTGTGATCATGTGCCCTTCTTCTATGCTGCCCTAGCATGCTGTGCGTTTGACACATGGACACATTCAACACATATTTAACGGGCACCTATTATACGTCAGGTGTTGTATTGCTAGGGATGAAATTCTGAATGACAAATTTGGAGCCTGCCTGTCCTCTGGGATGCTCATATTGTCCTTGAATCATTCTACTTTATTTGGCTGTCTCCATCAGCAGATGGACCTTGTCTTATTTCTATTTTGGGTCTAAAATATATGGCATGTAGCGTGAGTTTTATATATTTTAGTTGTATAAACGAACAAATTAATGAAAAACAACTACTACAGATAACTAAGCCTACCTACAATATCCAAATTTTCCTATTCAACACCCTGTCTTTGAGAAATTCTGATGACCTCTGTCTCTAAATTTCTTTTCTTTGAGACCTTTTTCTGTGAACTCATTGACCGTCTCATAGTTTCTCTCACCTTTTAATCCCTTCAGCAAAACAAAGATACAAGGAGCCAAATATAAAACAGAATAATCTTTAGAAGGAATGACAAGGGAGAAGATATTTACCATTTAATATTTTTATTGTTTCCATAATTAGAAAAATCAGAAAATGGAAATATTTTTAAAGGAAACAGTGTTTTTGTGTCTTTTAAATTATTGGGTTTTTTCCATAGGTTGTCTTAATTATAAAAAAGATATCGTTGAATCAAAATCCAGTTGTTAAATGCAGCATTAAGTTTGTATTTTTCTTTCACTGCAAAAATCTACATTGTACATGTGTGTTACAGAGAAAAGAGCCCAAATTTCATGTTTTGAAAGATCTTGGCACTCTTGACTTAGATTATTTCAGAACAAATCATTGTTTTACCTTGGACAGCTTGCTTCCGAGCATTTTTAGAAAGCAGAGGTTATAACCATTTTGATGGGCTCTGGCTTCTGATTATTTGATTGTGGCATAGTTTGAGAATCTCAAGACTCTCTGTTTGAAAACATCCCTTTTTTTTTTAGCCACAGATCTGCAGAGGATGAATTTGTGTAGTATAAATATTTAATATATAAGAAACATTAAATATTAATTTATGTTGGAATTGTAAGACAAGGTACATAACATATAGCAGCTGAGTTGAATGATGACAGGGATCAACCTGAAGTCGGTGCCTCCTATACAACATAGAGAAGCTGGTAAACACTTATATTCTTAAACCAAACGTTAATCTTTTGAGAAAAATCTTCCTGGGGATGGCAGATGATATTTGGGGCCGTTGTATGAAAGTATATTTTACATTTCTCTTTCTAAGAACATCTAAATGAAAAGCTAGCATTGCCTCAGTTTACTTTGTTTTCTAGAGCATCAGTTAATGTCTTGAGACACAGCAGTGTTTCTGGCCAACTCTAAGATGTGAAAGAACTGTAAAGCCCGGTGTTTGCTCTCTTATGTAACCCTCTCCCCCTGAGTGTGGGTGGAATTTGTGACTTACTCCCAACTAACACTGAACAACAAAGGTAATGGGATGTCACTTCTATGATTAACTTATGAAAGAGAGCAACTTCTACCTTTTCAGTAGACCCTCTCCCTTGCTGGTTTTAATGAAAAAAACTACCATGTTGAAGAGGCCTAAATGACCAAATATGGCCCCAGCTAAGAAGAAATTGAACCCTGTCAACATCTACATGAGCTTGGAAGCAGATCCTTCCCCAGCTGAGCCTTCATCTGAGACTCCAGCAAGGACAGACTTCTCAGTCAATGTCAGTGTGAGAGATTCAGAGCCAGAGGACCCAGATCAGCTGTACCTGGGCTCTCAGCCAGCAGAAACCATGAGATAATACAGGCACGTACTCTTCGTGTAGCGTGTACCTTTATCTTATATAGCATAGTAGGAGCACACAGTTAACATCTACCCTAATGCTGACCCATCAAGGTAGGGCATCACGTGGCTGTCAAGCATACTCCGTACCTACCTGGGCTATCACCAAGGCAACTAACATATTTAAAATGGTGTTCTTGTTTGGTCATACCTGCCATAAGTTCTTCACTTTGACCTCTTTGTAGGACTGTCTGTAGTTTCATGACATGCTAATTTTATCCCTGGAGGTTTTTTTCCTGCATCTCCTAAGGAGCATAAGAATTTTCTTAGTGAATATCTATAATACAAATTAGAATTTTTTTTATTTTAAAAAAGAAATTTATTTCTCTCTCCCTTCTTCTCTTCCCCTCTTCTCTTCTCTTCTCTTCTCTCTTGTCTTCTCTTCTTTTGTCTTCTCTTCTCCCCTCCCCTCCCCTCCCCTCCCCTCCCTTCCCATCCTCTTCCCTTCTCCCTCTCTCTCTCTCTCTCTCTGTCTCTGTCTCCCCACTCCTTAAAGTAGAGACATGAAGAAGTAGGAAGGTCAGCCTTCTCTGTCTAGTTCTTTGTCACAAGTGCAGTCACTGTATTAGAACACTTTGGTATGTACATAAAAACTCAAGTAATAACGACCATGACAAACGTTTCAAATGATGTACAAAGACAAGGTGCTAACAGACCTACCAAGGACAAAAATGATATCCTGTATTTCTATAGCTCACATCCTTGATATGCTAGGTTGTTGATAAATATTAGCAGCTTTCCTCCACCTTCTAAGGTGATGAATAGCTCATTGGAAAACCCCACCTTTGCGGTGGAGGCTACATAAAGTGCCTGCCTTCTCTGCCCCATCACATATTTGCTTTTTAAGAGTGACATTTTGAACAATTTTCTCACCTTTCTGATCTTGTTCCTGGTTTATCTCATGGTGGGGGAAGAGGAGGCTGGTGCCACAGGCTAGTGAGGCCATATTTGGGGGACACTTGGTCTCTTGATGCCCTGATGTTAACCCTTCTCACAAGGGTGCCTCAGTTACTGGTTAATATTTTATCTTGCTTTACTGTGATGTAAAATGCAGTACTATATGATCATGAAATTGGTTAAATGCAATTATTTCAGGGCTAGTTAATGGACATTTATTATTTAACAGTGCCTCCAAGGTCATTTGCAGCCAGGAAGGAGAGGCTAACTTCTCTGTCCTACTTCACTGAGAAACATATGTTCATTACTGGAATTATTTGATAATGACTTTGGCTTATTTGCTCATTTAGGAGGGTTATTTCCTGATAAAACAGGGTTGCTCTTATTTGGCTACGTTGATTGGTGCCAAAGAGTCTTTTAAAGAGAACTCCTTCACTCTCATCACAGCCATTGTTCCTGAAAGGCTATAAGCTGCTATTGAGAGGTGTCCCTGGACTTTTTCCCCACATGAATTCGTCTTTCAAGCTACCCTCCTCAAGGTTATTTCCCAGCTCAGGCTGGGGCTGCTATTACAGAAAGCCAGAGAACTTTCTCCTGTTCTCTAGTGACCTCTGAGCCCCCTCCATCTGTTACTGTTTTGATTGCAGCCCTTGGAAAGCCACTGCAGGGAAAATCTGTAACAGTTGCTTCAGCATCTTCTCCCTGCGCCTCCATCCCAGGATGGCAGCTGGACCCGTCTCTGAATCGGTGGCCGTTCAGCTCTCCCAGGTGTTATGGAGTCCCAGCGCGTGGGTACAGCACCAGCTTCCGGGGCTGCTTGGCTCAGGGCAGCCCTGTTTTCTCTGATGCAGGCTGGGTAGGGAGCAGGACTTTGTGTGGGAGGGAGGCAGGAAGGTGACATCCAGTGAAATCACATTGTGGGTTTTTGGCTCTGGATGGGGTCTCAGAGTTGGTGGAGGCTAGCTTCACCATCTGTCTTCATCTTCGCGTGGTGACTTGACCCTAAAATCTTTCTCTGTTCTGCCTGCGGCCATGGGACATGCAAACACAGCGCTCACCAAAAGCACAGACCATTAGAACAAGGAAGGTCCTCAAAGAACATTTATTCCCACCCCTCACCACCACTACCACCAGGGAGAAACAGGGAGAGAAGTGATGTGCTGGGCACTGGGCTAGGGGAAGTGGCTCTGGCACCCACAGCTCCCAGCTGACCAGGGCGATAAATGTTATTCTAGAAGCTTTCCAGGGGCACTGAGAGCACAGAGGAGAACATTAAGATGCAACTGTGTAGCAGGTCACCGAATGCCCCGCGGAGGAGGTAGGGCTGGAGCTCATTTTAAAGGATGAGTCAGAATCCGCTGGTCGGAGGATAGTTGTCTGCGGGGGGCAGGAGACCCGGGTTCTACACCCGGCAACGTCACTCAGAAGACCTTGCCCGAAAACCTCTCTACAAAAAAGCAGGTGGCAAGAAAACCTTATTTAAGAGCACAGAGAAAAGCCATGCTCCTTTCTTGAACCTTTCTGTCCCTGGACCCCTTAGGCAGGTGAGGAGACTGAGAGGAACTGTCGACCACAGCGTTTGTCTGTCAACAGCAGCGGGTGCTGGGAATCTGGTGCCGCGTACGCATATTTTTTTTGTATTTGAAGTGACAGTGAGAACGTTGCTCTCTGCGGGTTTCTACGCTGGAAACCACAGGGGTTTGCAAACTGGGGGTTTCTCCGGCTGCACTGGGCCCTTGCCAGGCTGTCCCCGTTTGCGCTGTGGGGCGGGAGCTTGCTTCGGCCGTTAGCTTTCCACAGCAAGATCAGCGCCCCTTTCTCAGGCTCTGTACTGCTAACGCCTGCTTATTAATTCATCGTTTGCTGGTACCATGTGTCTTTTCCATGTCGTGCACTAGACTAGAAACTGTTATTCAAAGATGACACAGTTACTATCCTGAAGACACGTGCAGTTCAGCAGGAGAGACTAAAGAAAATCGGTGACTACAGGAGAGGGTCGGAAGTCCTATAACAAAAGCATGCATCGAATGGACATGGATGAGGGCTACTGTGTGAGAGAGTTAGAGAGGAGCTCCTGGAGAAGAGAATCCTTGCACAGAGATTTTGAAGGAGAAAGAGAAATTAGTTGCGTGAATATGCACATATGGGTGTTAGAGGTGGGAGGAAGAGGACATGTTTGAAACCGTCTCCTCAATGCACCAGTTTCGCTGTGCTGTTTCTTCACGTGCTCTGCGTACAATTCTAGCTACCTAGCACTGAAATCATAATTCCAGAGGGATTATATCCACCTTTCTATCAGTTTTAAAGTTAAATACTCTTAAAACTTACTCCTCCTCTAATACGCTTTTAGGATAAGTCTTATGATTGGAGGAAATGTTAGAGACCATTTCCTCACAGCCCTCTCTGGTGCCCAACTTTCCTTCTCAGCATCCTTGAGAAAGAATTTTTCATGTGTTCTCAGGTATTTTACTGATAATAAAGTGAAAATATAGAAAGAGTTTGGCGGACTTGAACTTCCACTTTATCTTCAAAAGAACATGAAGCATTAAGTGTTATGGACATGAACTCTGGAGCCAGATCATCCGTAGATGTTGACTTTAAGGAATTTGCTTAGCCTCTATGATTCTCAGCTTTACCACATTTAACGTAATAACATATCCAGCCCATAGGATAATCATTGAAGTAGGTTTTACACACTGAAGTACCTGGTACAGAGTAAACGCTCAATAAATTATACACTACCTACCTATCTACTCTCTGTCCTACCTAAATAACCCCCACCCCTCACCTCATCCTAAATAGGCTGTTGGACCACCTACAGTTCCTCTGCTTACACTTGAATTCACATTTCCTCTCACTGAACGTCATCATGAAACCTCAGGGAAAGCATAAAAGTAAATTTCATCTGGAAAAACATGGCTACTTACCTATTTTATAACACTTTATAATGTGAGAAATGAATGCCTCTTGGGAGATGTATTGTAAACCTAGGAATGTTAAATCTAAAAGAAATCTGAAGGGTAGGTTTACACGAGGCAGGGTGTGGGGGTATATCCTGCCCTTTTATGTCCCAGTTCATGTCTCTTTGAAGGGCTAAATGACCCAGGATACCTGTGCCATTGACTGTCCAAGCTATGGGGCAGCAGTGTGACACATGGGCAGGCTGATGGGGACCCAGCACTCAACACTCCCCAGGGCCCATGTCAAAACTTGCTGACATACAACTTGAACATACAAACACAGGTACCTTCCATCCCCAGCTATAAACTCTTAAACCTAGACAGGCTGATTTCCTTAGCGATCTCCCATGCATGATAAAACCAGGCTTATCTCGTTTACTCTTTGCTATTCCCCCATTTTCTCTTGCCTCCCTTTTATCTTTGCAAACCCTTCTCATCCTTCAAAGCCCAGGCCCCGCTCTGAGAAGCCTTCTTTCAGCCATGCACGTGTGCATTAATCTTATAACTTTATCACCGTCTCTGAAATCTATAGCCAGTTATAAAACATTAATATGCTCTCATTTGTTTCTAATTTCATAGACAATTTCCTCAACTCGATTTTAAGATGGTAGAAGTCAAAAATTGTGCCTTGAACTAGTGTATCAGAACCTGACCTGGCATGTTAGATCGATTGACATATTATTTTTAAGCCTGTTGACTGACCGATACATCGAGAAGTAACCCCAGGTATTAAGACATCCAAAAAAGTCGTAGAAGAATGATTTAAGGTACTTAAATTTAAGTACTTTCAAATGAACTGTTACCTCGGTATTCAAAGAATAAGTAAAAGTCCTATACACCTAAGTTCCATCCTAGGCCAATATTTTCTCATGGGAGTATACAGACTTCAAATTGTGACATTTGTTGTGGGTCCCAAGCAATGGAGGGCATTCGACATTGCAGACATTGGATGACTGGGGCTTTACTTGGCAACCCAAGCAAGCGGCAAGCAAGAAGAGGTAGAGAGGCCAGCTGGTGCTGGGAAGAGGTCGCGACCTCTTCAAGAGCCCCCCACCCTCTGTCACTAAGGAAATGGAGGATGCTTTTTTTTTTTTTTTGATGTTGGCATGGCATGCGTAAAAAAATGAATCACCGCTTCTGCCCTCTGGGCACTGGAATCCCGGAGGGCGACTGAGGAAACACACACATAACCCCAACACAAACAGGTGTGTGGAGGGAGGCACACGTTGCAGGGTCTCAGTCTGGGATGCTGAAACAAAACAGAAAGTGAGGAAAAGAAGCCCTGGGGAAGAACGAAGGTGCAGAGTTTGGTTTTGAGTCTGTTTGAAATTAAGGCATTGAAGTAGACACATACTTGATTTCACTGGAGAAAGATAAAAAATGGGAAGCCTTGCTGGGAACGTAATTTGGAAAGTTGGGGAAGGGCATAAATATAACAATTGAAACAGGTAGGTGAGTCGCCCAGACGTTGGGAGCTTTCCTACATGTTATTGTTTTAAGCCAATGTTTAACACTTGATTTCCACTCCCTGTGACATTCTGGGGGGTTATTCTTAGACCTTGAGAGTGCTTTATTTAACTGGTGCTGACCAATCAAGGGGTGGCCTTTCCCCTGGCCGCTGGGAAGCTCCTTTTAATAGAGGGAGGGGCGTGGGAGGCTGCTGCCCCTCGCAGCTGAGAGGAGGTGGCCCCTGGTCTGACTGTGACCCCATTGGAGGGCACCAGTGGAGGCGTCACGTCGAGGACATGTCCGAAACAATCCGGCATTTCTACTGGCACAGTGGTTCTTCTAACCAACAACCAAAGCGTAGAACAAAGCATGCTGGAACCTAATTTTAGAAGTTTAAATCAGCAGGCATCAGTGCCATAATAGTTAGCTTAAGCACTGTTACCAAGGCGTTGGCTTGTTTATGGTGGAGCGCTCCTGTCTAAAATGCTTTTCTTTACAATGCCTTATATTTATACTTATATATGCTCGAGCTAGATGAAGCTGCCTCTTGCCGGGCACTTTCTGTATGTCAAGCACTGTGTTATAGGCCCCACAGACACAGGGCTGGATTCATAGGTGCATACCTGTGCGACAGCAAAAGAGCCAGGCTCAGAGAGACCTGCACTTGGCTTAGTCCCCTGCGGTTGCCGACTTGAAGTTTGGAACAAGGGGCCCCACACTTTTCTTTAACAGTGGGCCTTGCGCATTCTGTAAGTGGTCCTGTACACACACTGTTTTCTGTAATCCTTACCACCACTCTATGTGATGGGACGGCACAGATAAGGAGAGTGGGGCTCACAGAGTAATTTGCCAGGACCCTTAATGTACCCGAGCTGGCCTTGCCACGCGGGCCTGTGTGACCCCCAGGCCTTTGTTCTCCATCTGCGCTTCCAGTAAGCGTTTATCTGAGCATTCTCAGAGCCTGCCTCCAACAGATTCACCTGGGGAGTTTGCGATGTGCAGATTTCTAATAGGCGGGTGCTCTGGACAGGAGCCTGGGGGTGTGCGTTTTAATTCACTACCTGGGTCTTTCTTGTCTGCACTCAAGTCTGAGAACTAAATCTCTGTGTCAGGGGTTTCCACCCTTTTTGGCCCCCCCATGTAAGAAATACATTTTACATCAAGACCCAGAGTATCATGAAATTATACGCACCCTGACTGCCTTTGAGGCCCTGGCGCTCGTATCGTTCTTTTCCAATTCATTTTAATGCCCACAGTGACTCATGACACAGATCACAACTTGTAATTTGGGAAACACGGTGTTGCAGGGCTTGAATGTAATACTGGAGAGACTCAAGGTAGAAAGAGAGCTCCTCTTCTATTTAGATTTGCGTAAATTAGTGGTTTTGAATGTTTTTATGCAACCCTTGAAAATAGGATTAAAACAATGACCGTATTTTACAGAAAAATTCACATGTACACAGACTATCTCGTATCTTTTCAGGGAGCTCCTGGATCTTCCTCTTTCTCAGTCTCCAGACAAATGATTCTTAACTTAACTGAAGCTCTATGCAGAAGCAAGAATAAAGAGTGGGCGACCTCCCACCATTATGTCATGCTAAGGGTGGGGGGGGGGGCTTGAAGTTCCAGGAATTTATTTTCTTTTCGTCTTAAAGTCATAAAGCCTGAAACCCATTGGTTGTTCTTTTTTATTTTCTAGTTATCTGATATCACAGGAATGCAGTCATTAGGGAAAAATGTTGCCAAAGGATAAGGGTGGCTAAGTGAAAGCATTTTTAAGGACTCAGAGGTCGTTAATCCATGTGACAAAGATCACTAAAAACGAAGGGTGATAGGGAGAAAGGATGTCTATGGTTCCCAACTCACTTGGGCCCCACTGGCTCTGGATCAGGAATTGGGACAGAGAGGGGTGCCTAGCATTCCCCTGGAATGTGTGCCACTCTGACTGAGCACAGCCCCAGCATGTCTCAGGAATCCCCGAGATAGCCCAGGAGTGGTGTGCAACCTTGGAGTTGTTTGGGCAAGCCTAGAATATTTAGCTTTCTTTACAAGAAGGTTATGTCTAGTCCCGGTGATTAAGGAACTACTCAGATGCACCTCCGAACTTGAAATGGAAAAAAAAAGCTGAGAAGATGCTGTCTGTAAATGCACTAATTGCAGACACCTCCATGCTTAGTCATGCCGTCAGCATTAAGGAGAGTTTGGGGGAGGGCAAAGGGTGGGGTGACGGACAGTTTGGGGAAGGGACCTTAGATCAGGTGCTGTGAGTGTGGTCATTCCACTCACCAGTGCCGAACCCCGCACCACTCATTGTTGTTCAGTGATGAGCCAAGTAGAAATGGAGACTGTTTAGAAACATACAATTCAACAGAGTAATTTTATGTCCATTGAAAATAATAATAGCCCTGGCTGGCATAGCCCAGTGGATTGAGCATCAGCCTGCGAACCAAAGGGTCACCGGTTTGATTCCCCAGGCAGGGCACGTGCCTGGGTTGCAGGCCAGGTCCCCATTAGGGGCACGTGACAGGCAACCACACATTGATGTTCCTCTCCCTCTCTTTCTCCCTCCCTTCCCCTCTGTCTAAAAATAAATAAAATCTTTTTTAAAAATTAAAAATTATTTTAAAAAAGAAAATAATAAATTTATGCTTTATATTTGTATGTCTATGTTTAAAACTCTTAATTTTTTCTATGAACTCATTGCATTTTACAACAGTGTCAGTTTTTTGACAAATTTGAAATTTGGAGGGAAAAATACCTGGCTTTTCAGCATAGGTAGTCTGAGAAGCGCCATTCTAGAACGACGCAGGCATGTTCAGAAGCCTAGGAGAGTCATTCAAAGACCTGAGCTATAAACCCCTCCCTTGGAACTGGGCCACACATAAATGAATACAATTTTCAGCAGCATTTTGGTCTCCGTCTGAGAGGGCTAACATGAATAGTGAATGCTCTCTGTTGGGGGCTTTTCTTATGGCATCACAGAGATTTACCATAAATGGAAGAGAGTCCTTTTAAGCCTATATTTACATACTTATCTATTTATGTTAGTTGTTTGTATTTGTACTTCACGAGGACTTTGAACACCTCTTATAGGCATTGACTATGGAGCGCAAAGGCTCTCTCCATTCACTAGGCAGAGAAAATGAGGCACAGAGAATAAACACCACCGAGACATGCTGAAGTGGGGAATGAGACCCAGAGTTCCGATCACTCCGTTCATCGGATGTGGCTTAACATCCAGACCTCACTTCCTCTCCCGAGGAGATTCTGGTGGGCCAGCATTATGTGCATGCATAGTTTATTGTTTAAACCTCTTGCTATCACAAGTAAATGGTCTATAAAAATAACAAGCAGAAAAGCAAAGCAAAGCAAACATACTTCTTCAGTAACGCATCAAAGCATCTTACCAGAATGAGTTTCCGCATGTTGGCCTGCAAAATATTCTCGCAATACAAATAGTTGTGGTCTTATCTTGGTAAAGAATGTCAGCAAACCCACAATAATACATTTCAACTCTAAATTAAAATGGTATTCACACTCAGGGAAAGAGAAAGTTTTGTGATTTTTCTTTTTCTGGGTCTATGGACCCAAGGGAGTGAGTGCTGCTAGAATTCAGAGCCGCCCAATGACAAGGGGAACTGAAAGGTCCCATTGGGAGAGAACTATTAAAGAGTTGAAAAGAGCAAGCAATGGTTCCCAGCATTATTTTAAAGCCATCTCAGTAGAAGTACACGGTTCTATTCTAGGAAAGATAGTTTTCACATAAAGCACACATAGTTGTGTTCTTAAATATATTTGTCAGTGAATGATTCCTCGGGACTGCTTAAAACTTTGTTCCAGTCAAGCAGACCTGCTTGTCTTCTCCTGTCCCCAGCAAGCTCCATCTTGCCTCTACACTTTGGCCCGTTACATTCTCGTCAGAGAATAGATGATTCACGCCCCTTCACTTACACTGGCTCTTTTCGTCTTTCAAAATGCAGCTTAATGCTCTGCTCTGATCAACCCCACGAAACTCAGACCCACTTAGTTATGTCTTAATAGCCCTAACAGGTGCATTTGACACTATATTTCTATGCAGTTATTTCCTTTATGGGTGCTTTTGGCTTTTTGGAGGGCACGTGTGCAGCGGTAAGGGGTAGTGAGTAGGGGTCCTGGTGTAACCGGTTCAATTTGAGCTCCTTGATTGGAGGGACAATCCAGTCATCAGTGTATGGTGGAGTCTGACATATCCCATAACTGTGTGTGACTTTGGGTGGCACCCATAGGGTTGCTGTGGAGATGAAACAAAATGACAAACGTGAAGTACAGGGCACTCAGTAGGTGTCAAATAATAGGAGGTGTCCATTTTTTGGCGACTCTAGCACCAGGCTTGGTATGTCGCTCCCTAACGGCTGGTTGTTTTTGTTGCTGTTGCTGTTGTAGTTGCTTAATAGACATGACCCACATTTTCTCCTCTGAGACAGGCGGTCGTTAAAACTGACACACCTTGCTTGTCTTTCACTAACTACTTATCCTTCTTGGGCTGGTGTTTATGAGGTTAGTGCAGCTTGCACGGATGGAGGTTTCTGCAGCATAGCTAATAATAATAAAGTAGTAATAATCATAGTAGCAGTAATAATAATAAAAGAAGTGACGACAATAAAATAACATTACTGAGAGAAAATTACAATGCTTAGAATTATATTATGCAATTTATGGAATGACTACATAAATGGTGGGCCCAGGGTGGGGTCTCTTATTTAAAAATTATTCAGAATTTCAAGAGAGCCAAAACAGTATAAAACCAAGCACAAGGCTCTCATGGGTGTAGGGCATGGTGTGGCTGTGCAGGTCGTGCATCCCCAACGCCAGCCCTGCCTGCAGGATCGGCCCTGTCACTCCCATTTGGGGCAGTTTCTTTCTTTTTGTCCAATTGACAAAGAGGACCAGAGGGTTCCTAAATCTTCTGAGGGTCAGCCCACCCTGTCCACCATTTCTTCAGTGCGCAACTCCGGCACTTGCTCAAACTTCCACATACAACTATGCTAATCTAGGTGGGATTTTTATATCCAATACCTATGCTTAAGTGTGCACTGATTGAATATACTTAGAATAATTTTTAGCATGATAGTTGGCTTAAGTAATTTGACCTCCTCCCACTAAAAGAAAATATCTAAATCATTAAAATTATAATTAGCCTGCAGGCTCTCTCCTAATTATCATCCAGGCCGAGTTTCTTTCCATTTCTCCATGTAAGTGTGATCCCCGCCTCACCTGCCCCCTGACTCACAAACACACACTCTTCAGGCTGTAAGTTACATCTTTTCATGATTTCTTTCCTAATTCTAGTTTGCTCTTGGTTTTCATTCTAATCTGGTTTCATCCATATAAAAACATCAAACAAGCTACATAATCCAACTTGGCCTCTAGGGCTGGACCTGATTTTATTTCACATTTATAGCAGATAAGTTCACACAGTTCTTCACATAGTTCTCTGTCCTGAACACTCACCTCCATGTCTCAGTTGCATTTATGATCTCAGATTCAGCACGCTGACAGTGGTTTTCAGGATGAGTGAGTAAAAGGGACAAGAGACGCGGAATGCGGAGATGGGATCAGCAACGCCTAGGTGGATGTCCACATGTCCGGGAGAGACACCTAGACATGCATGACAAGAAACCTGGGGCCGGCGCCGGAAGACCTACTTTTCCAGATGAGTTTGTCATGAAATGTATGCCACTAGGCAATCACTTCATCTTTGACGCTTGGTTTCTTCTCTGGGAATGAACCAAGAATATTTGTCTGCTTACCAAACTTTTAGTGTGGCTTACAAACAATAATGGAAACAAAGGCTTTAGAAGATACACACAAAGTTTGGCTTTTTATTTTATTTTATTATTTTTATTGAGGTATAGTTCAGGTATACAGTGCAATGATTTGATATTTGTATGTGTTGCCAAATTGTCACCATAAGTCTGGTTAACAGTTGTCACCCTACCAAGTTGCAAAATTTTTTTCTTGTGGTGAGAACTGATACAATCTACTCTCATGGCAACTTTTAAATGTACAATACAGTCTTATTAACTATAGTCACTATTCTGTACATTACACCCCCATAACTTATTTATTTTGTAACTGGCAGTTTGTACCTTTGACCCACTTCACCCACTTCCCTTAACCCCAGCCCCCTCCTCTGGCAACCACCAATCTGTTCTCTGTATTTATGAGTTTGGCTTTTGTGGGTTGAGTTTTTGTTGTTGTTGTTGAGATTCCACATATAAATGAGATCATACAGCATTTGTCTTTCTCTGTCCGACTTATTTCGCTTGGCATAATGCCCCCCAATACCCAGTCATGTTGTCAAAAATGGCAAGATTTCATTCTTTTTTATGACTAACTAATAAACCCATGATTCTTTCTTTATTCGTTAATCCTTTGGGGGACACTTAGGTTGTTTCCATGTCTTGGCTACTGTAAACAATGTTGCAATAAACATGGGGGTGCAGATGTATTTTCAAATAAGTATTTTCATTTTCTTTGGATATATATCCGAAAGTAGAATTGCTGGATTATACTTCCATTTTTAATTTTTTTGAGGGACCTCCACACTGTTTTCCATAGTGGCTGCGCCCCCCACTACATCCCCACCCACACTGTGCAAGGTTTCTCCTTTCTCCACATCTTCATCAGCACTTGTTAGTTCTTGCCTTGTTGATGATAGCCATTCTGACAGGTGTGAGGTAATATCTCATTGTAGTTTTGATTTGCATTTTCCTGATGATTAGTGATAGTGAGCATCTTTCATGTAGCCGTTGGCCCCATCTGTAAACATTGGCTGGGAATGAAGATGATGATGAGTATTGATGCTGCTATCTGAAGATTCCTTTTCACCTTTGTTTGCCTCTATTACCTTTTAGACTAGCAATTAACACTAATTTGTTCTTTAACTTCTCATGTCATTCTATCAAGATTGCATGTTCTTGAATGGCATGAGTCATGTGACCGGGTGTAGAAGTGATTATAAAACAACGAGAACATCTTTTTAAAATAGTTTTCAAGGTTTTATGTTTATTTTGAAAAGGCTATCATCTTTCAGTGTTTTAAATGTTTCCTTAAAGCATGATCCAGCTTGATGAATATGAGAAAATATTGTTGAAACTATCACGCTTCTAACATTTAATCAAATGTGAGATTATCCAGTTTAATCATCCATGCTACTCAGAGAAGTTGATTCTGAATGACTCAGCATTAAAAGTAAACCCTCCAAAGACTACGACTTACCAGTACTAAGAATACAGAAAAGACCAGCCACAAGGCTCCATAAGCTAACACAAAAGAGGAATTCCTTTTTTGGACTGAAGGTTCAGCTCTACTTTCATGATATATGTCTTGCTGTATTTATGTGAAAATTAGTCTTAGAATAGTACTAAGCACATAGTAGGCACTCAGTGGTATGCAGCTGATTTGTGGCTTAGTGTAAAGGGGGAATTAAGGTTTGATACAAGACAAGCAGATAGCAAAAGAATGGTTAAAGATATTACAAAGGAAGTACATTTTTTTGCATGTAAGTAAACCTGGATTCTAGCCATGGCGGTCTTCTGAGATGCATACTCCATGATTTTCATGCTTTTAAAAAGAGGCATTTATAACTTTAGGAATGTGGATACTTTTTAGAACTAGAAAGAAAAGATAAGGCAAATAGTAAAAAAAAAAAAAAAGTTAACTTGAAGCCTTGTCAATCAAGATATTTAGCAATGGGTGGCAAGTGCCCAAGGGGTGACTATGAAGAGCCAGTTTGGAAAATGAAGGGACCTTTAAACTGGGATCCTTCACTTATGAGTGATAATATACTAAGGCTGTCTGACAGTAATGTGGGATCTGGAAACATATGTTCGAATTCAGAGAAGTTGTTAGATCTATGTATGGTTCATTCCTGCAGTCAGTGTTAACTGAGTAGCTTCGTATTTTAGGCCCTGTAGTAGGTCCTGGAGATGCAATGCTAGAAAGAGTGCTCACACCGTCCCCCAGTTAGTCATCATTGGAAGAGTGATGAAGACCAAGTGGAATATACCACCTGAGTGAGTAATAGGGGACTTAATTTCTATAGGGCAGACAGGGAAGAACCTACCAAAACTGTTTACCCCCTTCCCCCAAAAAAAGTATTTCCAAAATGGCTATAAACATAGATTCTTGTGTATTCCACGATTCTTGCAGAACTACTGAAATATTGACAGTATATCTGGGGCTAATGGAAACAGGAAGAAAAGTACCAGTGATTGAAGATAAAGCAATTTATAATGATGAAATGTAGAAGTATCCTGGTGTCAGTATAATAAAGAGATAATATTACAACATGTAGATCAAATACAAGTCACCTGGTCAGGAAGGTGTCTTTATTATGGTTTTAAAGTACCCAAGCTACTTGTGGAACCAGTTGAAGCCGTTTAGACAAAAGCTTATTGGAGAAAGGCCAAAATATCAAGAGAGAAAGCAATTACCTTTAGATTGGAGGAAAGATCTAGCTACTGGAATTCATTACTTAAAAAAAAAACCAAAAAAACCCTGGGTACTTCTGTTTGTTAAAAGAGAAAAATAACCAATGCATAACGTAAAAGGTTATTTGTATTATGGGAGCCTCCATTTTTGAACTGTCTAGACACCAAAAGTGCCTATCAAAATGTAAACTTCATGTGGGTGGGATTTTTGTCTATTTTGTCTACTGCTCTTTCTGAATAGCACCTGGCATTAGCAGGGCTCAGAGTTTTTAAATGAATGAAAGAATGAATGAAAAGCGAAGTAACAAATGGTCTTGATACTTATGCAGGAAGGAAGAAACTCATCAAAATGTAAGCAATGTAACACTTAACACAGAAAAAACAATTTGGAGGGACTAAGTTGAATGTATGAAAAGAAACTACAAAACCAATGATTTCAAACTAACAAATTCAGTATAAAAACACAAGGGAACAGTTCACTTAGAATGTGGTCCACGAAATCAGATAATCAAATTACAAGGTTGTTTAAAAGGGTGTTGAATTACATAATGTTTAATTTGTCAATGCTAAGTGAAAGGTAACTAAATTTTTACTTTGGAGGGGCTACCGTAAGACTGTTTCAGGGGGTTGTTTTGCTTCTTATGCAACATTACAAAACTACAGTGTGGAAGGTACAATAATGCGGGTGTAGCCCCACCTACACAAGTCTATAGATAACCAGCGTCTCTTTATTTCAGGATGAGGCTATTCATTCATGCTCGTTTTCATCGGCCTTTTTTCCATGTTGCCAAAGACCAGTGCGTAACTCGCCACCAGTAGTCACACCATGTGTCTTGTCCTTTGTTTTATTCTTCCCACTTGCTGCCAAGTGACGCCAAAAGGTTTCTGCTAGGGAAGAGCCACCCAATTCCTGATGACTCCTCTGTGGGGGGGATCTGCAGCTCTGGTGCTCTGAGCAATGCATCATCTCATTAATCCATTTCTGATTTTTCATCCCACCTTTGAAGTGCTTCCTCCTGACCACGGAAGTACTTGCTGTTAGTATACGCTGGTTTATGGAGAGGCTCATTTTAAAAGACTGTTTTATGAAATGCCTGTGATGAGCAATTCCTCTGTATGGGTGAAAAGGAATGATTTCAGTGAAATCACAGAGGAGTAAAATTAGCAGCCCTCTGTGAAGCTACTAAAAGAGTCACGTTGCCACTCAATCAATAACATTTATTGGGAAAATAGTTTGTATACGGTGTGAAATCTTACCTGCTTCTATAGTCCTTACTTGCACATTTTAACGATTCTCCTATATTTTCAATTCCTATATGCTGCTTCTTAAAAATTCAAAAGAATATGGAAGCACAGGAAATTTTATCACATGAAACAAGTCAATAATGATCATTTAAGAAACTGAGTAGCTACTAAATCACTAGGCTCTGTGCTTGGTCTTAAATGAGTCACTCCCTTCCCTGACCCAGCTGCCAGTTGGGTGGGCGACCAGCCAGGCACACAGTGTGTCCAGGGCTCAGAGGTCATGCGGATACAGTGACTGATTAACTCTTTTGGTGTCAGGAGGAGCAGGGGAATCAGGGAAGTCAGGGAAGCATTCCAAGAGAAGGTTTTTAAAGACCAAGTCGGAGGCAATCAACAGAAAAGAAGGGAGGACATTCCAGGAAGAGAGAAGAGGTGACTCAAAGGCACAGAGGAGGCGGCAGTATGGTGCATCTGGGGAATTCCGACAGGGCAACATTGCAGAGCCTAGGGCGCTGGTGGGAGTGGAAGGAGAGAGATTAAATATCACTTCGACATAGACTGTGTTGTGAGGTGTGCAGTACCCCAGGCTGGACAACCCGGGTGAGCTGACCTTGGGCTGGGACTGAGAGCTAGGAAAACACGTGTCAGGTGTATAATCACAAGGACTTCTCAGTTCTTCTGTAGCCATGTAGACAATGTAAAAGGCAGCAGGCTTACCCAGTTTTTAACATAAAATATATCTTTTCTCTTGAGGCCCCTTTCCGTTTCAGCGATTCCACATTTTAAGTGGTGACTGTTGACATGCAAAAAATGTACCTTGTTAATGATAGGACAGCAATCAGGACCCAATCTATTTTATGAAAAGAACTGATTGTTCTTTTCTTGAAGGACATTAACGATGTTTCTCTTTAGCTGGGACAACTCTTTGTTACCTTACAGAATTGCCCATCTTGTAGTTTTCTTGTGTGGGTTAAATGAAAGATTGTAGATAGCCTTGTATCCTACTGAAACAAAGTATGCCCTCAATAAATAGTTACTGACTGGCCAAGTCTATCAGACACTTGATACATTTAAAGCACAGGATATAAGAAGTGCAGTTTCATGAGTTTATTATGAATTCTGCTAAATCTGTCACATCTGAGAAATTCCTTACTTACAAATGAGTGCAGTCTGTTAACATTCATTTATATGAATCCACCGTGTTTTTTGTTTTGTAAAAAGAATATTACAATACTAACTGTTGGGACATATGAGGTGAAGTATATTCTCTTTGGACAGTACAGTGTGGCATGCGGTAGAGGGGTACTTAACAAATGTTTGTTGAGTCAAAGAACAATTTATTAATAGTTTCCAATCAAGGCCTTTGATTCTTCAGCAACTAAATCTCTTTATTCTCAAGTATTACCTTTTAAAGAAGTGCTGTCCAATAGAGAGATGATTTAAGTCACATAATGTAAGTTTGTATCTTACAGTCAGTATGCACATTTGAAAAAGTAAAAAGAAACCATTGAAATTAATTTTAATAATATATTTCATTTAACCCAACATATCAAAATGTTAGCATTTCAATATAATGGTAAAGAGATATCTTACACTTTTTCCCTCCTAACTCTTTAAAATTCTAGTGTGCATTTTGTACTTACAATGTATCTCAAATCAGATGATGAATTTTCATCAGAAATACTTGATCCACACTGAGATTTCAGAATATTTATAGTTGAGAAGGTAGAGTCATAGATCCAAGTTTTTTCCAACATAATTTAAATTTTTTCAAGAACTGAATAAAACATCAGTTTGCAAATTGTTTAAAATGAAATCAAAGAAAAAACTCCGTTCTTCAGTGGCACTAGTGACATATCGAGAGCTCGACAGCTACACGTAGCTCCTGTATTGGACAGTGCCATTCTGGAGAGCTGTCTGCATCATAAGGCAGTTGGGGAGGCACTGCTCTTTTTCTTTTGTTTTCCCAATATTTCATTTTCTCCAACATCCTAGGTTAGAAATTTCTAAATTAAACATGCTACACTTGGCTAATAATCCTAAAGAAAATTACTCAAAGCCTTAAAATATTCCTTTTGTCATTTCTTCATAGTCATAGGTACAAGAAGCTATGTATATTGACACAAGAAAATTGTGCTTATGAACATTGTTATGGTTAAGTAAGGGCTAAGGCTGCACTGATTGGATTCACTCACCATACTGACTCATGCCATTTTAAGGGGAGGAAGGCTCACAATGGGGCTCTCACTTCTTTTCAAAAACACAATGACTTTTTCTAACCTAGGCAGAGGGAATTTTCATTATATAACAAGCCCCAATGACAGGCATGAATTATTTAAATGCCATTTTTTTTTGGATAAAGTTGTTTCCAGTCTATTTTGTTAACAGAATTGTGGATTTGAGTGATCCATCCAATAAAGACTCTTTCTGAATGTAGCTCTACTGTTAAACATTTTTTAAATGGGTTGATTAAAAAAATAAGTATCCCTTACTATTGTTGTGTGGTTTTCAGTTAAGTTTCAATATGTGAACACAGTGTAGCACATATAGATAAGGGATTTGCCCTTGACTTTTAATGTCCACTCTAAAATCTTGGAAGCCACTGTTCCCGAATCCGGGCTTTCCTTTGAGCTGTCTCTAATTAGCCATTATATCTTACAGCTATAATGAAACGTACAGCGTGAACAATACCACATATCACAGTTATCTTATACTATTATCCTGGTGCGTCTGTGATCTGGAATAAATCAACTGAGTGGACTTTTGTAAAAATAAATATGCTTGCCTGACTCAATACAAAGGTAAAGACACAGGATAATACTCAAGTGGGCGCTGTAAAGCAAAATCCAAGGTATCTGTTGAAGGAGTGATTTATTTTCCAAGGGGGTTGAACACCCTTGCACAGATACCTGTTTAGTACCAGGTTAGGACGGGTACTATTGTAACAAAAGGTGCTCTGGGATGGCTGCTGACACTGTTAGCAGCCCCGTATAGGCTGCAGTGGCTCTAGTTCATCAGAAAAGCACCAGCTCTGCCCTTGCAACCCCTGTGCATCTTGGTGATTCAGGATGTCCGCGGAGGAGCCGCAAGACCTCTGCGGTCCCAGTCGCACGCGGTAATTCAGTTTGGAGCCATGGGGTTCCAAAACTGAATCGTGTTTGAGCTGTAGTGCTCAGCACCAAAGGGAACTCGTGATTTTTATTCTTTTTGTGAAACTAGGAAATGTTTACAAGGTACAATGCTAAAGAAATAAATACATAGATGGTGTTCTAGAAGTAAATACACAGAGTTGTTTTTGTTTTATTTATTTTTTTTACCTTAGAGGATCTCTATATTTGCTATTTTTAAGTCTTTTGGAACATGATGTAAGGGTCAAGTGTTAATTTTTCAGAAACCACCTTTAATAAGTCAGGTGTAAAGCCACCCGGTGTAGAGGTTTTTTTCAAATGGGTGAACTTCAGGAGAGGTGGAATTGCCCATCTTGACACTCCCATTGGAAGCTTATGGAAGTGGCTCAAACGTTAATTCTATCCTCTTCTGTCTATTGCTCTTTTTATCTGCCCGCCCATCCATGAAAGGAAGTGAAAAAGAAGTATCGGAAAGATGGGGAAAGACGATAGTAAGGCTTTTGTCTTAGAGGCTGAGTGTGCAAAAGGTAAGCTCTCAAATAAGGTAGAAAGCAGCAGCACTGCTTTCGAAGGGGCTGCCGGGCCCCTTACACGGGGATGTAGCAGAATGTGAGAAGCGGCAGGTGGGTGGAAGAGTGAGGAAGCCACCCGGGGACGGTAGGACAGGGCCAAAATCAGAGGCTGCTCGCCTCTGTCCCTAAACGAGCTCGCCTAAGTGACACTTCCTTGTGTCCCAGGAAGTGACGATCAGCCCGCTTAGACGTTGTGACTCCCGACTGTCACCTACTCTGGGGGTGCTGCGGTGGGCACCGGGTGACCTCTTCCACGGTCCGCACTCCCAAGGAGGCCGCGCCGTCCGGGCCACCTGGGCGAGCCGCTTGGCCTGAGCCCTTGCTGGCGCCTGTAGGGTCTTTTGTGCCCTGTGCCCAACTATTAGGGTGGCCCTGACACCACTGGCTCCCTGCAGAGGGGACTAAGAGAGGGCTCCGGGGAGGGCAGGGATTGAGAAAGCTTGGCGACAGGGGCGGAGGAGGGTTTTAAGGGCGGGCGAAGTCCCGAGATAGCAGGTCGGCGGTGCAGGAGCCAGGGTCCGATGCACGCAGCTCTTCCCAAACGACAAAAAAGGGACCAGCGTCCTCCCACCTCCACCCGGCAAAACCCAAACACCAAGAAAAGGCACCCGAGGCGCTGAGACGACCGTACTCGGCGGGTGGGGCGCGGGACAAAAATAAACAGGGACCAGCGCGCGAGCGAGCGCGGGAGGGGAGGAGGAGGCGCCCCGCATCCCTAATGAGGGAATGAATGGAGAGGCCCCGCGGCTGGCGCCCGCCCACCCGCCGGCCGCCGCCAAGTGCCTCTGGGCGCCGCGCGCCGCGCCCGCCGCTCCTCCCGGCTCCGCGGCGGCGCTGAGCGCGGACCGAGCCGGGACGGGGCCCCGCGCGCGGCTGCGGCACGGCCCGCGGGCGCCACTCACGCAGGCGGGGCGCGGGGCGCTGTCAGGGCCGCAGCTCCCGGCCCCCAGCCGCGCTCGCCGGGCTGCGATCGGAGGCGCGAGTTCACCTTCAGCCATGGCCCCAGGAGCCTAGCGGGGCCCGGACGCCGTCCCCGGCGCCTCTGCCCCGGGGCGCCGCCGCCGCCGCCGCCGCCGCCGCCGCCGGCCCGCCCGCGCGGAGCCCTCCCTCGCCGCCGCCCGCGTCCCCGGCGCCGCCGCGGGCCGCCGCCCCCTCCCCGCCCTCCGCGGCCTCGTCCCCTCTCCGCGCCGGGGCCGCTGGTGGCACCGCCCGCGGCCTGCTGGAGCGCTGCGCCCGGCCTCGGCCCGCGCCTGCGCCCCCGGAGCCCGCACCCCAGCCCGGCCCGCGAGACCCCGGCCCGACCCCGCCGCCCGCACAAAATGTCGGCCCGGACGCCATTGCCGACGGTGAACGAGCGGGACACGGAGAATGTGAGTAACCGGGGCCACCCCTCGCAGCGGCGCGAGCGGACCCTCCTGCGACCCCCGCTTCCCCCTCCGCCGGGGCTGCCGCGGTCCCCGACCGCCCCCGCGTGCGCCCGCCCGACCCTCGCCCACCGCTTAGCCCCAGGCTGCATCACAGCCCTCCGGCGTGAGGCTGGGGGACTCTGAGTGGCGCCCTCTGCCCGAAGGTGGTCCTGCCGGCGAGGATGGGGTGATGGAGGGCAGAGAGGCATGGCAAGGCAGAGTGGGCATCCCGGATGGCTTTATTGCGCCCTGGGTGTCTGCATCCCCACCCCAGGGCTGGCTCTAGGTCGCAGACCAGCCCGCTATTTCTTCTACCCTCGCTTTTCTGGCTCTTTTCAATCCTTGGCACCCCCGCCTCCCCCGCCACCCCCCGCGCCCCGCATTGCCCCATGACTCTGCTTTTTGTAGCATTGTGTCCACGCTGGGGTCGGGGATGGCAGGGACGAGAATGGTAGTAGAGGCGGATGTGTGCGTTTGTGCATAGGAGTTTATTATAGTGCTGTGATACTCCTCGGTAGTGATGAGTGGAAGAATTTCACAAACAGCTTCTGTGGCCCTTGGGGTCATAGCATAATGCTGAAAAGCTATAGGAAACCAAGCGCTTTTTATTCTCTTCCTCAAGTCAGCGGTGATAAATCAGGGCAGGCTTTACTTTAAATATCTCTCCTCCTTCTTGGAGTGTCACAAGGTGCATTTCTTTGAAGGTAGGATTTTCTGTGTCTTTGATCCACTTGCCCTCAGGAGTTTTTATCTAGATGCAGATGTCGCTGGCGTTTAAACTCTGGAAAACCAGAGGGACAAGATCAGTTTGTATTTCCACCTTCTGAAAAGTAGTTATGTTTGTGTACGTGTGAGTTCTTTTGTGGGAAAGACGTTTTAAAAAACAACCACCCAACAACTCTCGTGGCCTGTAAATAGGGCCTTGGCTGATTTTCTGACTAGTTTTGAGGAGCTAGAGGGGTCTCAAGTTTTGAGGGGCTGTCCAGATCTCCCCTAGTTGTTGAGTTAGCTCATGGACTTTCAGGGTCTTAGTGTACCCATGCCTGCACTGGGTTTTTAAAATAAAATAAGTGCTTGGACAATAAGTTCTTAGACAAAAGATAGGAGGCAGAGGAGATACAGACTCACCTCTGAAGTGCTAGAGGTGTGAACAGATTATTTGACCTTGGAGAGTAGGGGACCACAGAGGCTCAGTATGATAATATGAAGGCAGAAGAAATTCTAGGAACAGACTATTGTTAGAAGACCTAGGAAGACGTTTCAAAATACGCTTTTGTCCTCTCTGGTGCGGTGCATTTAAAATGGTAAAGATAGTGTAAGTCTGCTGCTCTCATATTATCACTTCATTTGCCTCGTGACGGTTGATACATAACTCTGATTGAGAGGTTGAAGAAGGTCACGGGAAATGATGAAAATTTTCATAGAAGTTGATTTTAAAGCCAAGTTAGTGTAGAATTTTTCTAGCAGGAACTCTAAAAAAGATCCCTGTCATTCGGTGTGTCATTTCAGTGGGCGTGAAAAGTAAGACCTTCGTTTTAATGAGCAAAACACTGTGTCTGTTAATTAACCTCAGAAGGGTGAGAAAATACATTTTTAAAATTTGCTTTCAGATTTTGAGTAGTACACATAGCTCTTTCCATACCTGTATGAATAAGGTACTTTATACAGACATGAGATAGCATTATAGAAATAGGAATGCAGCGTCACATGTAAGACCCCCGAGAAAGCATCTCTAAGCTAAGCAATAATCTTGTGATAAATTTTCTTGTAACTTTAAAAAGGATTATGCCGTATAAATTCATTTGCTGTTTCTGAACATGTTAATTCAAAGTCACCTTTATGGTCTTGTCCCTTGTTGTCGTTGTGTTGTACATAATTATACCTGCAATTATTTTACTCACATCTTGATTTTCTCCTAATTGTCATGGACAACATGTATTGTATCAAAGCTGTTAATTTATCAATGAGTATACACTCAACTTTGGTTTTGAGCTGGAAGGGCTATTAACAGTAGTGTTTAGGGCAAGGCCTGTCCCCTCAAGGAACCTACAGAAGAGGTAAATATGCCCCCAAACAGTATAGAAAACTGTGTAAAGAGGGCTAAATTGGTGTATAAGTACTTCAGGTGTTTGTCAAAGGGACCATAGTGGTGGTTATTTAAATCACCAATCGGTGTCCCTCTGTTCTCTGGTCGGTAGTAAATGTCATTTCCCTGTCTTAATTTATCTCTCATCAATGAAATAAAGTAACAAACCTGCCTGATATCTAATAGATTAAGACCAGTACGGAAGTCAGAAGAGTATGCATTGGTTTGTAGGGTATCCAGTTAAAGTGCCATGGTTTAAAAACTAGTTGTGAAAATTTACATTCATATGGTAATGAAAGGCTTTGCACCACTCTTTTGGAGTATTAAGGACATAGCTGAAAACATTTCATTACTGCTAGAAATGAAAATAAGCAAATATGGTCATTTAAAAAACCATCTTGGTATCTTATTGCAATCATTTGCAGTTTATATAAAAATTCGTCTAGTCATACATGAATGTATTTGGACTTTTGTATCCTTGGGTGTATGCAATATATACCCTTCCCCATGTCACTAATATATATTGAGGATAAATTTTAAAATGCGAAAGAGGAACGTTAGAGCACTGAGCTTCTATATACTACTACTGTTTATAGTAGAGTGAGAAAGAAGTGATTTCTTTGGAAATATTCTGTGTGTACTTTTTCAGAAGTATTTTCTTAGGTGAAGGATTTGTGTCTGCATTGTTAACAGGCCTCAAATGGCTAAATACAGTAGCACAACCAGTGGTTCACTTGAATGGAATAAATACTTTATAGTGAAGTAGAAAAGACACGTCACAGATAATAGATTTAATTTATGCAAAATGGACTTGAATTTAGGTTGTAAAGAGTAAGTCCAGAAAAAGAATGGTATTTGAAATATTTCTTTTTTTTCTTCTGTTAGATTACTTGGATAATTCCAGCATGGATATAGATAATATATTACCATTACTCTTAGGTGCTTTTAAATGAAGCAAGGACATTTTTTTGTAGGTTTTGGAAAAACTCTGATAGTAATTTTTATGGATACAAAATGTCCATCCTAAGAAATTTTGATTAGTGTGAAGAAGATTGATTTGACTCCTTTCAGAGACTTTGGTTAAAGTTACTTTGAAACTTTTAGTAACACAACTCTGGATGACGGTTCTTTTCATAGATCTGAAATTCACTGTGATGGCTGTATTGAAGGTGACCATCTGTAGTTTGTCCCCCCGGAATCATTGCTAATAACTACTACCCTCCGTTTTCTCAGTACCCTGTTGCAGATTTACTTTGTCTCCTTAATTTTGTACTTGCCTGTGCCCAGCACAGGGCTACAAGTAATACACACGAGATCAGTGCTGTGACCATTCCCCTCTGAATTTTTTCCTTGGTCATCAAAACATGTTAGTGCCTGGCTTTTGGGATTCTGATTGGACTATATCAGACCTTAACTCTCCGTGTTCCTTTAACTTTTCATCCACTTTTCTCGTGAATTCATTGCCTCTCTGTACTGCAGTTTGTGTGATTTGTTTAGATCTAGACTCTGTGGATTTATATCTTTCATTAATTTTAGAAATGCAGCAACCGTTATCTCTTTAAGTATTGCCTTACCCCTCTGTTCTTTCTAATGTTTTTGGTACTCTGATTAGAGGTGCTAAAAGTTTTTATTCTATCCTAAATATATCTTAAACCCTCATCCATTTCTTCCCCCCATGTTAATTGTGTCTCAGCTACAATTTGCAATCTACTGTAGAAAAATCTACAGTACCATTGCCCTGTATAATATGTTTCAGTTAGCTGAATCTTGTTGACCATATTTGAATCACTGTTAACCCCTCGGTTGAACTTGCTTTTTAGTGTGGTTAAAAACAGAGAACATGAGAGTTGCCTTTGCAACAAATTTCCGAGTGTACAGCACAGAATTGTTAACTATAGGCACATACAGTTGTCCAGCAACTCTCTAGAACCTCTTCATCTTGCATGGCTGAAACTTGATACTCATCAAACAACAACCCCAATTTTGCTCTATCTCCAGCCCCCGGTAACCCCAATTCTACTTTCTGCTTCTCTTAAGTTTGATGCCCCTGGATACCTCATTTAAGAGGTATCGTGCAGTATTAATGCTCTTATGACTGGCTAATTTTACTTAGCAAAATGTCCTCAAAATATATCCATGCATATAATGGTATTTCCTTCCTTTTTATGGTGGAGAAATATCACATTGAATGTATATAATGCATTTTCTTTACCCATTAATCTGTCGATGGACATTTGGGCTGTTTTCATATCTTGACTATTATGAATAATACTGCAGTGAACATAAGAGTACAGATATCTCTTCCAGATCCTGTTTTCTATTCTTTTTTTCCAATAAATACCTAGCAGTGGGATTGCTGGATCTATTTGTAATTTTTTGAGGAACTCCATACTGTTTTCCATCATGGCTGCATCATTTTCCATTCCCACTAACAGTGCAGAAGCTTCCAGTTTCTCCACATCCTCACCAACATTTGTTACTGTCTATTTTGTTTTGTTTTGTTTTTGAGAATGGCCATTCTAACAGGTGTGAGGTGGTACCTCATTGTGGTCTTGATTTGCATTTTCCTGATAGTGACGTTGAGCATCTTTTCATATATCTGTAAGCCATTTTTTTATTATCTTTGGAGAAACATCTATTCAAGTCCTTCATCCATTTTTTAAAAATCAGGTTTGTGTGTTTTTTTTTAATTAAATTCTAGTAGTTCCTTATTTATTTTTGATAGTAACCCTCTTTCAGATAAATAGTTTGTAAATATTTTCTTCCATCCTACAGATTGCCTTTCCACTCAATTCGCTGTGCAGAAGCTTTTTAGTTTAATGTAGTGCCACCTGTCTGTTTTTGGCTTGGTTGCCTTTTTGCTTTTTTGTATCACATCCGTGAAATCATTTCTAAGAACAGTGTACTAAAGCTTTTCCCCCTAAATTTTCTTCTAGGATTTTTATAGTTTTAAGTGTTATATTTAGGTCTTTAATCCACTTTAAATTGATTTTGGTGTATAAGTGAAAGGTCCAGTTTCTGTGTACCCAGCTTTCCCAGCACCATTTGTTGAAAAGACTATTCCCCTGCATATACTTTTGACACTTTGGTCAATGATCATTTGACTATACATGCATAGGTTAATTTCTGGGCTCTTGGTTCTGTTTCATTGGTTTATATGCCTGTCTTTGTGTCGGTATCGTATTGTTTTGATTACTTCGCAATATGTTTTGAAACCATAACTTGTCAGGCCCACAGCTTTTTGATTCTTTCTCAAGATTGTTTCAACTATCGAGGGTCCTTGTGGTTCCATGTGAATTTTAGGGTTGTTTTTTTTTTCTGTTTCTGTAAAAAATGCTGTTGGGGTTTTCGTAGGGGTTGTATTGAATTTGTAGATCTCTGTGGGTAGTATGGTATAGTTTACCAGTATTAAAACTTCCAATCCATGGACACAGGTTGTCTTCCCATTTATTTGTATCTTCTTTAATTTCTTTCAGCAACAACTTGTAGTTTTCTGTATATAAGTCTTTTCCCTCCTTGGTTAAAGTTTATTCCTAATTATTTTATTGTTATTGATGCGATTGTACATGGTATTATTTTTCAGATTTCCTTTTTGTATCATGTGTTCTTATGGTATGGAAATACAAGTTATTTTTGTTTGTTGATTTTGTATCTTCCAACTTAACTGAATTTGTCTATAGTTTTAACAAGTGTGTGTGTGTGTGTGTGTGTGTGTGAAATCTGTATAATTTTCTACATATAAGATCATGGTCATTTGTGAACAGAGGTCCTTTTATTTCTTCCTTTTCAGTTTGGATGTCTTTTATTACTTGTTCTTGCCAAATTGCTCTAGCTAGGACTTTTAAAAGGTACTATGTTGAATATAAGTAACACCTTGACTGGCAGGGTTTTTTTCCTTTCAGTAGTTTGAATATATTATTGCATTCTTAGTCTCCCAAGTTTTCTGCTGAGAAATCTGCTGATGGGCTTATGGGGTTTCCTTTGTATGTGACAAGTTGCTTTTTTCTTGTTGCTTTCAAAATTTTACCTTTGACTTTTTTTACAAGTGGACATCTTTGAGCTCCTCCTATTTAAGTTCTTTTGGATTTCTTGAATCTGGTTGTCCATTTCCTTCCCTATATTTGAGAACTTTCAGCCATTTTATTTTTAAAATAAACTTTTTGTCTTTTCTCTCTTCTGTTGGAACTCCCATAATGTCTATATTGGCCCATTTGTTGATATCCCTTAGGCTTTCTTCACTCTTTATTATTTTTTTCTTTTCGCTTCTCTGACTAGATAATTTCAAACAGCCTCTCTTCAAGTTGGCTGATTTTTCTTCCTGCTTGGTCAAGCCTGTAGTTGAACCCCTCTAATGAAGATTTCAGTATAGTTATTGCATTCTTCAGCTCCAAAATTTCTGTTTGATTCTTTTTCAAATTTTCTGCCTCCTTGATGAAATTCTTGTTTTGTTCACGCATTATTTTCATGAGCTTATCGAGCCTCTTTATGTTGGTTGTTTTGAAATCTTTGTTTAGAATTGGTTTATGGAGATTTAACTTCTTCCCTTGATCGGGTCCTTTTGGCCCGCAACTTTGTGTTGGTATCCACACATTTTAAAAATTGGCTGCCTCTACCACACTTTCTAGACTGGCGGCTTGGTCCATGGAAAGATCTCCACTCAGTGTAGCTAGAGATCTTCAGGGCCCTCAAGCCTTTTTTATTAGACATGTCTTCTCAACGTGGGTGTGTAGATTCTTGATTAGTGGAATTCGCAGTTTCATTTTCTTAGATGCCCATCGTCTCTTGCTCTCTCTGGTGTCTGTCTGCTGGACCATTGTTCCTCTGAAGTGGCAGTGCAACGAGCCACTCTTTGTGTCCTCAGTAGGCATCTAGCATTTGCCAGTTCCCACCAGCACTGTGAGCCTAGCTAGGCAGGAAGCAGTCCTTGGGCAGGTCCGTGCAAAGCCAGAGTGTTGGATGCAAATTCTACTCTTCCCTTTACCCATCTGTTGAATTTTACATTTTTTAAAATCTGCCTTTTTATTTCTAAAAGTTCTAAGGCTTTCTTCTCAGGTCAGTCTGGCCTTTTTAATAGTCTTTGGCTTTTCACTTAGTTTTGCAGTTTCATCTTCATTTTCTTAAACCTTCAATGTATAGTCATTTGCAGTCTGTGTCTGGAAATTTTATTGTCTGAAATTCCTGGAGATTGAGCTTTATTGTTTGTGTCTACTGATTCTCATTTACTGTGGCTTGTTTCTTTTTGTATTTGCTGGGTTTTGCCATTGAACTCCTACTTGTATCTGATTTCTATCTGTGTGAAATTTGGGAGTCTAAATTGAAGACGACTTCTTCTAGAGAAGGTTTGTGTTTGCCCCTACTGGGGTCCCTACTGACCTGGTACGCTGTAGTGTTCTGTAGGGATCCTGGCCCAGGGAGAGAGTTTTAGGTTCAGCGCTCCCCCTTTATAGTGTGTCCAAGGCTTAGTATTTAACCCCAGGGCAGCTTGTCTTTGTGGTAGCTTTCAGGGGGAGTTTGTTTTGTGTATCTGAGTTTGTGTGTTTATTCATTTGTTTTTGTTTTTCCTGGGATTTTTTTCCCTTCAGGCTCAGCAATGCATTTTTAAAAAGTGTGTTTTATCTCAGTACATGTCACAATATTTTGCCTACTACAGAAAGGCTGGAATAAGCTTTTAGAAAATGGTGTTCAGGATTTCCATACTTACGTTACTTCTGAAATTGTCATATCTGTACACGTAATTACATGGACAATTTTCTATCCAATTTATAAATCTTCCAGATCAAAAATCTTAGTACATTTTGGAAGTCATTTGTTATAATTATTAAAATGATTAGTTTTCAAGAACAGTTCATTGTTATCAGGGAAAGTATTTACTAACATTTTTATAAAAAACGTCCACATAATTGGTGGATGAATTAAAATATGAACACCATAATTAAATACATGCGACCAGTGATTAAAACTTGTACTTTTTATTTCTTGGCTCTCTCCTCGGCCAAGATAGTCATTGAAATCAAGTACCAGTATAAACCAAACCTGCCATCAGCCCTGCAGACCTCTGTATCACAAACTGTAAAACTACAATTTTAAAAATCAAGAAAAATACTTATATTGCATAATTAGTAATGCTTTACTAATCACCAAAAAGTTGGTATCAATAAAATTTAATGTTTCCAAACATGTTCATCTTTTTTTAATACTGCTTTTAATGTCCATAATCTGTCAGCATTTCTAAAGTTGTCCATACTTAAAAATTTTAAAGATAGGGGTACCTGATCTAAAGTTTGCAGACCATTCTATACCACAGAGTTTAGCATTGTTTTACAGCCCCAATGTGTGTAAACTTGATCTTCTTAACTCTGTGGAAAGTCCGTGAGGTCAGGAATTACCTCCAGTGTTACTTCTGTACGTCCTATATGTTTGGGGGCACTCAGTAATTTAATAAATCAAGGTCATTTATTTTCCAATACAGTGAATTTATGAAGCAGCTGAGGAGATCATTTCAAATCCATACTCAGGAACCCTGCCCCCTCCCACCCTGCGCTCTCACTCAGTGTCTTTAGGGCGAGGCCCAGGAATGCCGTTCTCATAAAGCCCCGGGCAGTCCCGATGCGATACCCCCTGGCTGGGCTTTGAAAAACAGTGAGTTATGTGGCGATGATTACATTGTACTGGATCTCATCTTTTGATTAAAAAGAAAAAGAATGACAGTCGATGTTTATCGTAGCAGGTGGGGAGGGAGGATGATGAATCAATCCTGTTAGTAGGTGACAAGTGCGGTAGAAAATGAGAGGGAGGAATTGTCTGGCTTGGAGAGAATAAGGTGCATGTGTGTAGCATTCATGGGTCTGTGGTCGCAGAAGGAGATGATAAGGAGTTTCATGTTCTTACCTACCTTCTCCCAGCTTTATGTGATTAACCCATTGGAAGGGGTGGGCGACGACTAAATAAAGGAGTTCACCACACAGAGCTTTTGGTTACAGGCTGAATCTTTTTGTTTTTTTCCCCCTGAGAATATATTATTTAATATTGTTTAGATCGCTGTGTCCGTGTACTTCCAGTCGTAAACAGATCAGAAGCTCAGAAACAGCCCAAAGTTTTCACGGAACTCCCTGTGAAAGATATAGTAACAGGTTGCTTTTAAATCTTTAAAGTGTGAGCACCTTTCTTTTGGGGATCAACAGTGCTGCTTTCACAATTTCAAAAGAGGTTCGCTTTTGTTTCCTTTTCTCTTTGTTTCATCTCAATTGGAGACGACAAAGATACCCAGGCAAATGAAACCTGTCCCTTGCTCTGGAGGGACTCAAAGCCTGAAGAGGGAGACACATTAGACAAACAACTGCAGTAGAAAGTTACAGTTCCTTGTCATCAGAGGGATCGGAACACAGGATAAAGGAGGCAGGGGGAGGCAGGAGGAGGTGCCCAAGAAAGGTTCTCAGCCTTTGAACTAGGCTTCGGAGATCAGTCCTCCTTTGCCAAGGGGCTCAGGAAAATTGAGTTGGTGGGAAGAAAAAAAAGAATATTGGGCTGAAGGAGCAGAACGAACAACGGTCCTGAGTGTGCAGCTGAGGAGGGGAACAGTAGCCCGTTGGGGGTGGGGGACAGTAATTAGCTAGAGGACAAGGCAGGAGAAGACACTGGTCACCAGTGGACGATGTAAAAGTAGAGGGTCAGTATGATTAGATTTGTATTCTGGGTATGCCTGCATTTTTAGAGACACTCCAGTTTTTGAAGTTAGTGGCTGCTGTCTCATGACCCCTGAAAAAACTTTTAATATAGTATGTATACAAACTGTACTTGGAACACTGGGGAAAAGTTTGGGTAAATGGGAGATGTCAGTGCTAGTGACAAAGACTCTCTCCTTGACCCAACTTCAGGTTGGGTCCTCTGAGTCGTCTTAACTAGGTTTTGACCCCGGTCTTCATGTCTGCCTGCCCTACCGCTGCAGGGCCTGCACACCCAATCTAAGCAAGGAATTCTGTGAAGTTGGCTTAGTGAGAATTACCCACCCTTGATAGCTGACCACTCTGGATAGCTACTCACGTTCCTCATCTCTACCTTTGATGTCTAAGTTCTTGACCTGCCTTCTGCAAGAATCCTGTCAGTCTGGTTTAGCAAGAATCCCCCCTACCCGTGACGTCTCCTTTCAGTAGTTTTCCATCCACCGACCCCCTTCCTCTGCACCTTGGTTGCAAACCCCCAGCTGTCTTTGCTGTGTTCGGAATTGACCTCTCTCCCTGTCAGAAACACCCTTATTAGAGTCTTCCTTACCATTTTAACAGGTGTCAGAGAATAGTTGTTTCTTTAACACCAGTGAAGATTCACATTTTGTAATGAACTTCCATACGCGTTTTCTCTAGGGTGGTATGTACTGGGAGTGAATTTAGAGGCACCCATAGTAACCATAAAATTATTATTAGTAGGCCAGAAATAAGAGCCTTTCTAGACTTAGGGCCAAAGAATAGGGAGATATAAAGGGGTGAGTACAAGGATTTAGTAAATGCTAAGGCTGGTAATTCATTACCCTTTTATGGCATCCTGTCTTTGTAATTTTAATCAGTGGTCAACACTGTTGACCCAAGGGGGGAAGTTGTTCAGCTGCTGAGTCACTAGCTAATTTATCTTGGGTAAGTCATTTAGCCTTTCTTCCTTTCAGCACTTAGCTGTACCCTCTCATTTTGGTACTTTACTATAAACTGTCCAGCATATCTTCCTCCATAGGAATTATTTATCGACTGAATAGCATTGCTAACTCATGCCATTGATCCTTCTGACCACTCTAGATTCTTTCTGTTTAATGCTGAAATACCAAAAACTAGAAGGAAATAAATTATATACCAGCGGCTACTTGTTTGAACCTGGAGGATTGATTCTCTAGTAAATTCTTAACTACTAGTGTCCAAAGAACATGCAAAGGGGGAAGCCTTGAATAGAGAAGGTTGGCAGGAGCTTGGTGGATTGCTTCTGCTTTTCTCTTCTACCTTCCTCTCCATCAAAGGGGAAAACCAACAGGAGTCTTTTCTCATCTCTGTTCTGCCGGAATTAAATATTTATCACACTGCTGAGTGTACCTTGTGTGCACTTTGTGACAGTACTTTCAGACTGTGCTGTAATTTTCTTAACCCCGTCCACATATAATGCTGTCATGCCTTGAGACCGGGAACCCTGTTGTTGACACCCATGTCAGTCCAGTGAGGGAGCATGGCACTGACTGGCTTTCAAAAGCTTTCAGAATTGCCTGCTGTATTGTATTAAAAGTAGCAACAATATGTCAGTAAAATACATCCCCCCTCCGAAAGTGCTTTAGGGCGGTGTTGTGCACGTGATAGCTACTTGCTGGATGTTTGGTAAATATACAACAAAGATTCATTCAGCGGAAAAGTTTGAAGTACTTTAAGGGTCTGAGTTGGTGCTATGTAGAAACAATATCTGCTCTTTAAATTCTGGTCATTTTTTAAAAAAAATGAACTTCTGAGGTGTTTTGGAGAGAGATTTCTGCCCGCACGCCCCCCGCCCAAACCTCTGTATTCATGTTCACAAGTTAAAGCCATCAGTTAAAATTTTACTGTATTTCAAAAAATTTACTTAGAAAGTGCATTGACGTTTAAGTTGATAGGATTATTAGCTTATATTAGGGAATAATTACTGGATTTTATTAGATTTACTCACTATATCAGAACTGGAGGCCTTAGAATAGAGCTTTGCCTACAGGAGTATTAAATTAAATCAAGTCTAATGATTTAAAGAACAAACATACATTGTAATTTTTGGCATGAGTTGGCTGAAAGGTTTTTGTACTTGTGGGAGTGAAAGAACTAGGACATTTCTCAAAGAATTTAATACCATTATTATTTTTAGATATAATTTAAGCAAATATTTTCTTTTGTCCCCTGGGGACTCAGTGGCTGTCTTCTGGCAGGCAGGCGCGAACGACCTCCCCCAGGGTTTTGGGGGGCAGAGGAGAGTATTTTAGGGAGGAGTGCCTCGAACAGTAAAATCCAGGCTCAGCCACCCTCACTCTGTCCCCTGAAGAGGGCAAGTGCCCTTTGTACAGCTGATTCAGATGCAGAGTCGGTGTAACTTCTGGTTTAAGCCCCATGCTCAGAAGTGAGACCGTGGGTTCAAATCCCAGCTCTGCTGTTAGCTCTGTGCCATTGGAAAGCCACGTAATTTTTCTTATGCCTCCTGTTCTTTATCTGGAAAAAGAAATAACAGTCATGCTCACCGTCCAGGGTGCCGTGAGGTTTAAATGATTGCACACATGTGACAGTGCCCTTAGAACAGTGCCTGGAACCTAGTAAGCGCCCTGTCAGCATTAGCTACCGCTGTTATTATCGTTACGATTGCTATTATTACATTGAGCTAAAGGAAGTAAATGTGCCAGAGTTTTAAGTGCTTACCCCTGGGTCCCTGGATTATAACACAATTTTAATTTTTTAAAAATTCCATACTTTAAGTGTTAGGTTTCTATTCCTTTTTATACCAAAACTAATTGTAAAATTGTATTAAATTTTAATTCAAAAGCCGTATTGCATTTACAATGTAAAGTGTACTTTCTGGTTTGCTGCATTCAGTGCCAGAAAGCCCAGTGCGAAGCCGAGTTATATGCAGGTGACTTGGTGAACAAAGAGTGAGAGCCGTGTGCCGAGGACCGTAGTTGTTTGGCGACATGCACGGGTGTCAGTAGGAATGGACATGCCTGTCCGTGGTGCTTATGAGCACGGACTTTGTAGACAATACATCCCCGGGGTTAGTTTATTCCCAGCTTTAGTCATTTATAAAGTGAATAGCTTTGGCGTCTCTCCTCACCTGCAAAATGAGTATAATACGTAACTGGTTGAAGGACTTGTCAGTTTTAAGTTATTAGGTGTAATAGAAACCCAGGTTCCCCTTGATAGTCAGGATCGGTCCCCTGGCAAGCATAATGACCCCCTTCTCTGCCTAGTTAGTAATGCACTGCCCTGAAGCGATGTCAGTGTGCCATTTCATGGAACTTGGCTGTGACCCCCGGTGGGAGTGCTCCTCCCTCAGGTACTTAGACTTCTGTGCTGGCAGAACCTGGAGTTGCAGAGACTAGAAAGAAAACAGTCACAGGTGGATCACTAGGGTGAATTAGTGGGAGGAGCCACTGCCCTTTTGTGTCTTGATTCCGGGCTGTGGGAGGAATAGCACCATAGATTAGTCACTGATGCGGAGTACGTATCGCGTCCTAGAGGATGTCACCCCAGCTCTGCAAGGTGCTGTCATCCAGCTGGTGTCACAACAGGCTCTTTAAAAAGCCATGCCACTGATGTATGCACCAGCTGCCTCAGGGGATTGGAGAATAGAAAGAAGGCAGGTGAATTCTTCAAGCAGTAGCCCATTGCCGGCCTTCGTTTCCTATAAAATCAAATCCTTTCTTTGAAGCAGTGCTGTGCGGAGTACCGTGAGGGTGAAAAATGTATTCTGTAAGTCTGCTGCTGGAGGGTTTGGCATAGCCGTTGTGGGATGGGGAGGGCAAATTCACATTAGCGGCCCGTGTTTATTCCGAGGTCAGAACCTTGCCCCTCCCGTGATGAAAGCAGTCCAGAAGGATCAACCTGCCACCAGGTAACCGACGAGCCTCACCGCCACCTCCTGGGAATTGTGGTGTCATTTGGGGAGCTCAGTATTGTTCTCTGCACTTGGCAGCTGAGCCTTGGTCGTGTGGGGAGATGGGAGCCTGGACAAGCAGGCTGACTGGTATCTGCATTAGCCGTCCTCTGTGGAGAGCATTCACGCAGGACACGCCTGTCTCCACGTGCTGTGCTCCTTCAGGGAGATCCAGTCACCTGTTTCTTCCTTGGCATGCATTTTCAAATCATGTTCCTTCTAAGTCCTTGATGACACAGCCAAGCCCTGGGACCAATCTGTGAATCTCTTCAGACCCTTACTTCACACTCCTTCTCTTATAGGCAAAATAAACAACCAGGTGTACTGCTCAAAGTTCCACCCACTGAGGAATTTTCTCTCTGTTACTCTTTCTTCAGGGCCACCCCAGAGCGGGACCGTAGTGCTGTGGCTCTTCTTTTGGGTGGGACCAACATATTGTGCGGAACCAACTGTATACTGGACTCGAAGTTTGTTATTCCCGTATCAGCGGGTCACAGGGAGCTCCCCGTGAGGGCAGCGGTGTGGATTTAGACAGACTAAGCCATGTAGCGGGCAGGCGGCTGGGGCATCGCGGCCAATTGCACATGCACCTTGTGCCTTCAGGGCTTGTCTTCTCTCATATACGCCTTTGCCATTTGATGGTGGAAATTCTATTTTAGAATTGAGTTGGTTGCCTTTTTTGGTTCTGGATTTATAGGGATTTTCTTAAAAACATATTCTGGATATCAGTTCTTTATCAGAAACTGTGTCTGAAATTCAAGGCAGGGTCACAGTTGGAGGTACAGCCTTGGGAGCCACGTGACTAAGTAACTTCCCCGAGGGGAAATGTGTCACTAGAAAAACGGGGGGAGCACCAGTACTGTGGTGGACGGAGTTGATATGGTTTCTCCCTTCTTGCTCGAAACACGTGGGCAGGATTGAATATAATTTCAAAAAGTTCATTAGCGACGTGAGATTTAAAGGAGGCAGGAACGAAGAGAAATCAAAACCAGAGAGTGGTGAGCACAAGGCAACAGCGTGACCGTCGTCAGGGCTTGGGGAGGCCAGTGTGAGTGTCATCGTGCGCTTTGGTTCCAGCCCCCTCCTGGGACAGGAGATATGGCGGCAACGCCACCTGTGCGGGAGGGACTGAGTGGAAACGAAGCTCCGAGCCTCAAGAGTTGCATCTCAGTGCAAAGGAAACTACGAAACACTCTGCCTCTTCATTGGAGGGGTTGACGCGGAAGTATGCCGTCTGCCCCAGACGGGAAGTTGAGGGAGGGGAAAGATGACTTGAAAGAAATAAGACTCCAGCTGTCCTGCGGGGTGTGGGGTAGAAACCCCAAACTGAGACATTAACATAAAGATACTTTCACGACTGTGTTAGACTCTGATAGAAACCAATGGAAAAGTGCTCACTAGAATGTCAAATCTGGAACTCATTAGACCCATAAAAAAAATTATTTTTTATGGATTACATGAGGAAACTAACCATCTTTGAGTTGTGTTAATAAGTGTAAAAACAAACAAAAACCAGACGTCAACTCCAAGAAATAATGGAACAATCTGAAATTAGTGAGAATATGAAATTTTTAAAAATAATTTTTTAAGGCAGGAATGAAAGCCATAATGAGTGAAAGGAATAAGCTAATTAGAAGGAGAGCTAAATAGAAATCCTAGAAATAAATAGTCCCTGAAGTTGAAAACTCAGTAGAATGGCCAAGCAGATTATTCCTAGCCAAAGATAGACTTGCTGGGCTGGAATATCCATCTGAGGAAATGACTTAGAATGCATCATAGAGAAATAGACATTGAGAATATTAAAGAGCAATTAAGAAATACGGAGCATAGAATGAAAAAGCATACCATACATTAAATAGACATTTGCAGAAAAAGACAATAAGAAATCTTTGTGAGGCAATACTTGAAAAGATAATGGCTGAGAATTATCTAGAGTTGGAGAGATACATGCCTCCATGCGGATGCACACCAGACACCTAGCAGAATAAATTAGAAAAGAAAATCCATACCCAGTTAGAATGCAAACTCCAGTTAGAATGAAAATCTGAGTAGCAGTCAAAGAGAAACATGATTCGCAAAGTAACAACAGTTCGATGAAGAGCGGCAATCTCATCAGCAATAATAAATGTATTAAACAATGGGATAATGTCTTTACATAATGTGAGAGAATGTAACTGTCAACCTCAAATTCTCTTCTAGATTAAACGATCTTTAAGAGTAAAGGACAAAATAAAGGTATTTTCAGATCAATAAAGATTGAGCTTTTTCTGCCTACATTTCTAACATCTTGGACTACCAAGTAATGTAGTTTTTTGATGAAGGAAATAGAATTTAGAAGAAAGTAGTTGGATGCAAGAAATTGTAAGTGAAGAAATTTCAGGTTGATAAAATAAACACTGACCCTTAAAGTAATAAGAAATGAGCAATCACGTATTTTTAGGATGTTGGGGGAAAGGGAAACACAAATGCTAGTTAAAAATAACATGGAAAATGGCATAGGAAACATTGAAGCTGAAATTTCTGAGTTCTTGGGCTATGGGGAGGAGGATGGAAAATGGATTATTTTTAAATTTAAGGCATAGTATGCTGTTTGACCAAAAGAAACAGAATGTATATCAGTTGGAGTGGGGAGGAAAATTAAAGAAACCAAATCCAGTGGTGGGGGTGGGGAGAAAAAAATTTAGGTAAAATAATCATGAAATAAATATAAGAGGATTAAACTCTCCTCTAGAAGAAAGGGTTTCTCAGCTTGTATAAAAATTCATAAAACCTGACTTCAGCTATTTAAAAGTGGATGAAAGCTTAATGATAATGAGAGGTAGAAAAAGGTGATAAAAAATAAAAACCTGGCATGTTACTATCAGACCAATAGATAAAGGTCATTGTTAGAGGTCAAGAGCATTACCCCAAATAAAAATACCATTCACAAGGAGCTATATTACTGAACCTATAATATATTAAACAAAAATTTTGATACATTACAGAAATTAATAATGATTAAAAGATATTTTTAATGATAAAACAAACAGAAATACAATTAGTAAGAGTAAATAAAATTTGAACAAGCAAAAGAAGTTTTATTCAGTGGACATGTATAGCAGCCTACAATCCAAACAGAATATTCTCTTTGGACAAACATAAGATATTTCAGCCGTAGTACAATTAAGATGAAAATTGAACGCACACATTAGAAAATAAGGGGCTAAGAATTAATCAAAACTGAAGAGGGTTCCGGTCAGCTCTGTAATTTAAAGAACAAGTTAAACATAGGGAAAGGAGAGGAAGGGAATAATGAAATTTAGAGGAGTCACAAATGAAAGGAAAGCAAGGGAAAATGAGAGAAAGTAGCACCAAAAAGCTGGCTCTTCAAAAAGAGGAGTAAAGAAAGGGGTGACCAGGCCCAGGCCCTGGTACACACCAACAGTTGGCACTAGAGAGGGGGTGCAAAGGGCATAGAGTAACTGTCAGCAGGTCAGGAGGACAAGCTGGAGAAGGTTGCTTTGCAGAGGCCAAGAGAATAGAGAGAGGTCAACCGTGTCAAACACAACTGTTGGGTTTTTCCACAGAGAGGTACCTGCTGGCAATGGTAGGGTGAGTCCCCGTGGAATGGCGGAGTCAAGCCTGGTTGGAGTGGGTTGAGGCAAACATTGAGAGGCGACAACAAACAACAACTTACAAACAACGACATAAACTTTTAAGAAGTGTATGTATAAAGAAGCAGAAAAATGGACCCATTACTGGAAAGGGACATGTGGTCATGGGAGAATGTTCTCTTTCAAGATAAGATACAAGGGTGTGCTCTGCGCTCTGGGAGGAGCCATTCAGGGGAAGTAATTGCTCATTCAGGTGAGCTAGAGTCAGTCCAGGAGCAGAACTCCTGGAAAGGTGAGACTGAGCAGCATCCGCAGCATGGGAGCGGGTGTCGTGTCGGCTTCTAATAACAGCAGGGACACTTCATGAAGGCTGTGGACAGGCTGTAGTTTTGATGTGGGTTGAACACCGACTGGCTTTCGTTATTGCTCTTGTTAATGATCTAAATGTCTCAAAGGACAGAAGATGGTCAGGCGGGATCGAGTCCTCATTTGGGGTCTGTGGCCAAAATGTAAGGAAATCAGGTGGCCTGAATATGCATCCCTAAGGGTTTTGAACTGTCCACGGGCAGGTGAGGAGGAGGAGGGGCATGATTGAGTGTCACAATGGTGGGAGTTTGCCTAACAAATGTGAAAGAGGGAGTGAAGGACCATGGCACGTCACCTTGGTGAGGAGACGAGTGAGGACAAGACAGGAATGAATGACAGTGAGAATGGGGAAGGGTCAGTGGATGAGAGGTTTTGAGGTGGAAGGAAACTGTCATTCCCCTGCCAGATATTGAGGACAAGAGTTCAGTGCAAGGAATAAATGCTCCAGGGGTGTCCAGCCCGCAGGCCGCGTGGCCCACGTGGCCCAGGATGACCACGAGTGCGGCCCAACACAAAAGCGTAAATTTACTTAAAACATTTTGAGACTTTTTTTTGACTGCGTGTTACAATGTATTTAATGGGTGGCCCAAGACAACTCTTCTTCCAGTGTGGCCCAGAGATGCTAAAGGGTTGGACACCCCTGCTTTGCTCTCAGCTACGTAGAGAAAAGACGCGGTAAAAAAGTCACAGAGAACAAAGTCAGGGGAACAGTTTAATCACAGGCTATTTATATCCATGTATGACAAGATGTAAGCATTTTCTGGAAAGGTCCATACCATTCTTAAACATATGGTCAGAAAAATGTTGTTAACATTGTCTCAGTTATCATTAGGACCTGCCGGAATAACGTAGACAGCGGTTAATGAAAATTGGGCTTGGTGAATGAAGACGCAGCGTGTTAATGAATAAAAGATCAAGCACTCCGTGTTTGGAGTTTGGCCAGGCAGCTGGTAATTGTATTCTGTTTACTTCTAGATGTTCTGGATTTCAGAATTTCACTGATAAAATTTGTAAGAGAAATAAACAAATAAAACTAAATACCTTTCGGAAATGAGATGAGATGACCAACCGTTTTTGTTCAGTAAGTGGGGAACAGACTTAAGCAACATAACCAGGGACAAGAGAGGGCAGCTTAGTACCAAGCGAGCGGGGCGTGGCCTCCAAATAAGGGGTGGGCCCTTTAAGGTGGAACATTTGTCATCTTATCCTAACATGTGTATATACGTTTACCCATATACCCAAATGTACTTCCTTAGTTTCCTGGGAACCTGTGTAAACGTCCATTTATTTGGGAATATTTCAGAAACTCCAAACTCTGCTTATTTGAGAAGCTGGGCAGTAACGAGGCTTGCCTTTTGGTGATAAAATTTTCAACAAAAACAGTACCCAAGGTAGAATTTTAGCCTTGATGGGTTAAGGAATTTGAAAGTCCACACAGAACCGTGTGAGGATTTCCGATAAACAGGTCAGGGCCCTCTCCCAGCTCCCCCCCCCCCCCCCAGCCCAGTTGCGTTTTGTGTGTATTCCCTGATGCAGGCTGAGCACTGAGTGGCTCCCCAGGTTATGCGGGTGACTTGTCCAGACTAAGACACAGACTAAGGCACCAAGCTAAGCCACAAATCTCCTGGCTAACTGGGACTGGGTTTCATTGCTGGTCTACAGAACGAGGCTCATGGTGTCGTGCTCCGGAAACGTCTGAGGGGAACTTAAATGAAATGCAATCTCAGCCAACTTCAGCTCCTCACAGGGGAAGGAAAAAATCCTTTCAAGCAGTAAATGAATGTAATGCTTGATTTCAGTAGAACCTGCAAAGACAATGAGGAAAAGTATTTGAAGAGAACACAAAAGCTTGAATTATTTACCTGAATTAATTACCTGACACCTACTGACTGTTCACAAAAGCACTCACTCTGCTGTGTATTTTTTATCCGTTCACTCAACGAATATTTCTTACGTTCCTGCTTGTGCCTATTGGGCTCTGTCTCTACGCACCCAGGACGTGGAGGTCAATGAGGCAGACAAGAATTTTACTCTTACAGGGGAAATCATAGGAAAATAGGTAATTTTTAAAATTACATTTATATTAAATGGTAGTAAGCAATGTGAAGAAAATAAAGGAGGGTTACAGGATGGAAAGGAAATGCCAAGAGACTGTTCTAGAAGAGGTGGTCAGAGAAGACCCCTCTGTACAGTCAGCGGCCAGTCGAACATAGCTTTTTAAGTAGTTGCTGTCATCACCCCATTTTCCACTGTGGCAGCGTGGGAAGACCTGAGTCCAATATCTCGCCCAAGGTCACACAGCTAATTAGTCGCAGTGCCCGTATTCAAGCCAGGCCGCCGGACTCCAGACCCATTTCTCTTCATCACTGTGCTAAGTCTGTGGAAATGAATAATTAAGTCATATTTTCCATGGAAGTGTTTTATATGAATCCAGCCTTTTTTTTTCTTTTCTTTTTTCTTTTTTTTTTGCATTGGAAAACAGATAACCCTGTTTATGCTGAATGTCCTCCTGCAGTGTGCAGTCTTCCCTTTGGCCATTTCATTGTAAATCAGCACTTTTATTAGGGGACAGAAGTAAAAGAGAAAGACTGCCAAGTTAAAATGGATTCCATGCTTATTCATTAAAAACATTAGTTTGGTGAAGGACAAAATAGAAACCATTGTATTAAATGGCTTTTAAGTAGCCCGTGGATTTAATTTCTCTTCTCTATGATTTTCATTTTGATACACATACTTTGGCGGGGGGGGGGGTTGTTTTGTTTTATGATTGTTTGGTTTGTAACTTCTTTTTGTGGCGTGAAGTGAAACTCTGTTGAAATGAAGGCTGTATTGAATCCGATGAGTACCCGAGATGCACGGAATCAAGGGCGCCCATTCATAGGTCCGCATACGCGAACTCATTCCTTCCGTACCTGAGGCTGTCGCAGGCCAGGTAGCTGTCTTGTATATGGCATTTTGCAAAGTGTGAGGCAAAGAAATCAGCACTATTTCTGCCCCGTGGAGACAGACAATTATTTGTTTAATTATAGCCACACTTACCAGAAAGGTGAAAGGCCAGATGTAAAGGCAGGTTCCATGTGGGACAAGGTGGGCGAGAGGGATACGGAATTACAACTGAGGGGCCTAAGAATAAGGTTCGACGTTGGGAAACACTCCAGCTGAAAGAAAACAGCACCCCGTGCACGCCTGTTGTCTCAATTACCATTTCATAGCAAAACTGTTGATAATTCATTTTTCTCACCTTTAATATTTAGGGTCATTTCTTATAATCATGCTTATTCCTCAGCAGTTGTCAGTTCTCAATTAATATTTGTTAAATTAAACTAAGCAAAAAAAAAAAAATCTAAACAATGTGGTGCTAAAGTGTAGTGGTTTTGTCTTATTCCTGAAATAATACTGTGGGTTTTTTTTCCACCTAAGACTGTTTATTCAAATATCAAAGAGGAGCTTGTCCAAAATAATTTCCTCTTTATTTTCATTCTCTTCTTTAGAAGATGATATTTTCTCCTTATTTCTCATTCTTTTCTTTTTATTTTTTGAGGGAGGAGAGTTCTGCTTATAATTTAGGACAGTACAAAGCTGCCTATTTTAATGCAAAAAGATCTAGAAACCCAAGTGCGCCTTTCTGCGTTCCTGTTTCAGTAGGGCATTGTTTGCACCAGCTCTTGCTGTTGCATTCAGAATGGGGTAACAGGTATGAAAAATGAGGGTAATTTAAGGGGGAATTTAGTCCATTTCAGCCGCATCCATCAGAAATTTCTCCATTCTCTTCTCACTGTCACATGGATGACTAGTTTTCTCAGCAGTGACCGTCACTTGGAGCCTGTAGTGTCCTTCATCAGCTGATGCCCAGTTTCAGATGATGCCACCATGTTGCGGTCCCTGTGGACGCCACCAGTATCCCGATAGTAATAGCCACAGAATTTTATTTTAGCACTTGCTTGGGTAAACTGGCCCATATTCTCGCCTTGTTGAAGTTGCCTTCAGTGTTTCAGGAACAGAAGGAGATGCTAAAAGGTGCGAGCGTGCTGTGCTTGTACCATTCTGTGAGCGCTGGCTCCTTGGTGAGCCCTGGGGCCTTCTACGAGGGGGGCATTTGGAACTGCAAAGCGCAAATGGGAGTGGGTGCAGTCAAAGGTCCCCAGAGCCCAGAAGCTCTGGCTGAGGTCGCTGCCAGAGAATCTGCCAGTGTCGTGGTGGCCCGCAGAGTCCACACCCTTGGGATTTCTCCTTGTCCGTGTCCTTAGAGCCCTCTCATCCGATCTTTGCTTTCTGCCTCTCACTTTCTTCTTTGTAGTGACATACAAAGCTGGACACCCACGGGCCCCTGGTTACATCAGGGTCTGCCTACAGGTGAATGAGAGATGGCACGTCCTCGAGTTCTCTGCAGACAGTCAGCTCCCAAAGCGGCCCTGAAGGACGACCTCTGATCCTTTCAGACACTGTGCTGTCGGATAGAGGGAAGGGCTGGGGAGGGTTTGTGGCATTTTAATGAAGCGCATGGGCTTTCCAGTAAGACGGACCTGGTTTTGACTCCTGGAACTGCCCTTGACGGGGTGACTGCTGGCCTTTTTGTTTACTTGCCAAGCTTCTGACTTCTCGTCTATAAAGTGGGTGATGTTATAGCTTCTCGAGTTTGCAGTAAGGATTAAATAAAGTCATGGCTTAAAAAAACACTCGTCACGGAGGACATCATCAGCATCGAGTAGATGGTCGCTGCTGTTACTATTGTTGGACCCATGGTAACACGATTCCAGTTTCCAGGGACTACAAGTATTTGTCGGCACGTGCGTGTCAGAGTGAGATAAAATGAGGGACGAGTGGCCAGGTGATGGGGCCACCTTTGAAGACAGAAATGTATGCTCTTTCATCTTGATGTGTGTGTGTTTGTATAAAATAAGTAAGTAGAGCTTGGGGGAGTGTGAACTAGCTAAACCTAACCTTTGCTTATTCTTATTTTCTCGATTGTTTATTATTGATTTCGCAGAGGTTTTAGTATTAAAAAATTAACCATTTGCCTGCCATGTTACAAATTTTTTTTTCCTCCGTTTATTACTTATCATTTTACTTTGATTTAAGGAGAGTTTTTTTTAAAGCATCCAGTTTTTGTTTTTTTTTTAATGATTTCAAATTTAACAACAAAAACATTACGGCTTCTGTTGTGTGTCATTCTTGGGAAAGCATTTCCCGTGTTGAGACCATAAAAACAGTTGCTAGCCTGTCATTTATTTTTTTCTAGTGCATATTTTTACAGCTTCTTAGTTTTTGTATTTTTTTTTTTTACGTTAATGTCCTTACCTCATCAGGAATTAATTTTGGTGTAAGGAGAGAGAGTCAGCTTCATTTTTTCCAATTGTTACAAAACCATTTGTTGAGTAATTTATTATTTTCCCCATCGATATGAGATACTAACAACATTCATGTTGACCTGTCACTAATTCTCCTTTGTATTTGGGTCTGTTACTTAGACAAACTTCTGTAAAAATTTTGTCACCTGGAAATTCTATAAAATCTCCTCTCTCTTTTATTGTTCTGTCACTCATGAGTCACTATTTAATTGTAATCATTTTCTGGTTTTTCACCAAGTCATGGTTCTAAAAAATTAAACCGTCTGAAACAAACCCAGAAATAAGTGGGAAAATGTTCCTTTGTACCTGTTCTATATCCAAATGAATTATGTTTTATATCTGCAGTTAAAATAAAGAAAAATTAACTTCAGTGATTTAGAAAGTATATCACCTATACCACACAATTATCTGAAAGAAATTTCACAAACTAGAAAAGGTAAATCTAAAAGAGGGAAATGCAGGGATGTAAGAAACTATGGTGAATGGTGTAACCGATGAAAATTATAGACAGTTAAAGTAATTTCTAATCATGTGACTGTGAGGTTTAATGCCAATCTTTAAAACATTAAAAAAAAAAAAGAACAGGCACATGTTTTTAAAATCTGAAAAAATGCAGAACAATTCTTGGTGGTTTTACAAAACATCCTATGCTGATAAAATCTGCTAATCACTAATCCAGTCACCCATCTCTGACCACAAGTACTTGGCCTGGGAGCAGCTCTCTGAGCTTGTCCCGCTCTGATTACTCTCGGACTGGGAACCTCTGAATCTATGGGCCCTCCAGTACACTGGCCTCTGCTTCTCTCTGTTCCATGAACTCTTTTTGTCTTCATTTCCTTCACTATCCAGTCAGACGTTATAATCCGTCATTTCAATAACTCGCCATAACCTGACTCATCTCGCCACAGTCCCTTTGCTGGGGCCTGTGTGGCCAACTCCAAACCAGAATGAACTCATACATCTGCTCCCTCAGCCCTTTCTGTGGGCGTCTTGAGTGTTGCTGAAGAAAATGATACAACCAGACAGATGAGAGCCACAACAGGCTTGTGGCCACCAGTGTCAACTAGGCTCTCACTACTGCCCAGCAGCCCTTACTAGGCTACTTGGATTAACGCGTTTTTCCTCCGCAGAAATTATTTCAGATCTCTTCTTCTCTCTGCACACCTGTGGCCTCCCTTCACCCTTAGCAGGGGACCTTGCCTCCAACCACACAGAGAAAGTTAGAACCATCAGATTGGAACCACCTCAACTTCCTCCTATCAAGTGTACGTACTCTTCTACACCTAGACCTGATTTCTCTTCCTTTCTGCTTGTTATAGGAGAAGAGATGTCTTTCTTCCTGCAGAAGGGCCATCTCTCCATCAGTGTCCTGCCTCTTCTCACTTTCCACCTTCCCAGGAACTTCACTTATCTTTTCCCTCTCTCGTCTCGGCAGCTTCTCTCTCTCCACTGGATCCTTCCGTTGGGATTTAAACATGCTCAAGTCTCTCCCGTCTTAAAATAAGCAAATGAACAGTTAGTTACCTTCCCCCGCCCTACCTCTTCGTCAGTCACACTTCTCAGGGCATCTCCTGCCCTCACTGCCTCCTTTTCCTCATTGTCCGCACTTCCCCAACCCACTGCTCCGTGACTTTTACCCTGAAAATTTCAAAATAACCACCAATAGAACAGACACTGGGGGTAGAGCTCCCAGTGTACTAGAGGAGAAAAAGAAAAGGAGCACAGGAATCTAATAAATAGGAGAAATTAGGAAAAGAAAAACAAACATGAAACAAAATGCAGAGTGTAAGTCCAAGTATGTCAGGAATTACAATGAAAGAAACAGGTTCAGCTCTACAGGGTGTAATCTATTTCTCTACTGTTCTAGAAAAGCAAAAGTATAGTATGAGAGAGGGGGGCACTGACAGCAGCGAGGCGCAGGGAGCTTTTTGGCATGATGAAAACTTTTACGGATTTACATTCTGATTGTGTTTCATGACTTTACACATTTGTCACAGCTCATACTGTATACTGAACTTTGGTGAATTTTGTTGTGTGTTATTCATACCACAGTGAAGCCGACAAAAAGAAAGCTTAGTAGAAGTGTCATACTATACTACTTGGCTTCCACTGAGTTATTATTTACAAGTCATAGTTATATAAACACAATACTTTTTAACTGAAAATTTGATCATATTACATTAGGAGGATGAGAAGGGGGGACGCTAAAAAAATCTTAATTTGCCATAGTAGGAAATTGAGAGATGGACCAAGAATTAGCAAATACAAGAAGAAAAAGCGAAAGGAAAAGGCTTGGGGGAGAGGTCTTGAAGTTTGGAAAGGTGGTACAAGGGACTGATATTTTTTGTGAGTAGCTTATTAGAATTACTTGACATATTTGACTATATATATAATTTTAATAAAAATTAATTTAAAAATTGGGGCAATGAATTGCTCAAAATAACTATAAAAAGACCAAAAATGGGCAATGAGCTCTGATTTGAAGTCTGGCTTTTCCTGGGCGATAATGTCTCAGCAGAATTTGAAAGGATAAGTTCAGAGTTCATTGAATGATTCTTTCCGAATATAATTGATTATTAAGGATGTTTCCTTTCTCTTGTAACTGTTGAACTCAAGTAGTGCTTCCAAAATATTATATTGATTTACTTGTATTTTCTAGGTTTATATTTATGCCAGTTGTGGAAAGATGATATACATAAATCTTTAAAAACATGGCTGGTCTATCTAGTACTACCATAATGTTGAATGAGAGTGTGGATAGGATATTCTCATCTTGTTTCTGCTTTTTTGGCTTATCAACTCATTGCTACTCTGTGTTTTTGAAATTGAGGTGATACATTGTAATGTTTTTCTTGCATAGAGTTAACTTTGCCTTCTGGTCATATACCTAATTTAAGCTTGAGCTGAGTCTTTTAAAAATCAGAAAATAGTAACAGAATAATGACTAACCTTGAGTCATGCTTTGCATGAGACTGGTAAATGGAGTCGCCTTTACCATCTTCCTGATCAAAAATTTTTAGACAAGCCTTGGTCATGTAGGTACGACAACAGAAGTCTGATTTAGTTACTTGACCAATCAAAGAAGGTATCCCCTTCTGCTAATTTGTTCTACTCATCTTCAGCTATTTTACGAAGCTAACGGGGAAAAAGATGTTATGTTTATGTGTGACTCTATGTTTTCACAAAACCAGCTGGAAATTGTGTACCTGTAGGAATGCAGACAAAACCAGACAAGGGCTGAGACAGCCAGAGCTGGTGAAACGGCCTCCTTAGGCCGCTTGACCCGGGACCTCAGGGGTGGAGCTTGCAGGTGAGCAGGATGCGACGGAGGCTGAGACAAAGCGAGAGCTTTGCCTCAGGAGCAGCACTGGGGAGGAAGGCAGCAGATGTCAGGCTCTGGAGCCAAGGAGGACTGCCTGTAGCTCTTGCTTGGGCGTTGCGAGCTGAGAGGTGGGTTGGGCAGGGATTGATTAGAGGTATACCCGAAGTGGGGAGCTGGGTGGTCCGCTGGCTGAGTTATATGTCCAACAAATGAACATGTGAACGTGACAAATTTAGAGAAATAGAACTGTGCTGGTGAGGTTTTTTTTTTTTTGTCTTGGCATTAAAGACATTTTAATGAAGCAATCCTGGACTGTGATATCATCTGAACTAAACAAACACACCCTTAGAGGAGTAATGGCCTGTGGGACTCCTGTATATCTAACCACTTCTGTTTTTTAGTCCTAAGCATGTGCCTAAAGCTATGCAGAACATTTCATTTTAAATAGTTCTACACCCCCTGGCAAAAGGAGCTAACGTCCAATAGAAATTACTAGTAGAATACCGGAACTTTAAAATCAGGAACTGCAATGGTTTTTCCTTGAGGATGAATGATTAATGAAAAAAATTTGTAGTCTCTTTGACTATCCTTTTATAACGGAATGGACAGTGAAATCTTGTAACTTTTTTCTCAGCACACCTCTGTGGACGGACACCCTGAACCACACGTCCAGCCTCCGAAATCCAGCAGCAGACAGAACTTCCCTCGGTGCAGAAACTCCATCACGTCAGCAGCAGACGAGCAACCTCACATTGGCAATTATCGTTTACAGAAAACAATAGGGAAGGGGAATTTTGCCAAAGTGAAGCTGGCGAGACATGTTCTAACTGGTAGAGAGGTAAGTTTTCATGATGCCTTTTAATATTTGCTATTGAGTATTGAATAGCAATATCAGTAGTGGATATTGAGTATTTACCTCTCTAGAGTCCTGTTAGAAAGCTTTCCTAGAATGAATGGCACGAGCAGTGTGGTAAACGCTGTGTAGGACTATATCATAGCAGAAGAAGTTGACCTTTAATGCATAGAAAAGAAACGTCCCTATAGCAGCATCTCAAAGATCAAGTCGGATGCAAACGAGCTTTTCTCAGGCTTCTGTCTTTTGTTATGAGGTTTCTGGAAATATTTTGCATTACCTTTGTTACCTGACTTGAGGAATAGAGTAAGGATAACTTTTTATTAAAAATCAGGTATAGATGTGCAGAAACTAACCCATTAATTTTTTTCTACTTAGAGACCACATCGAGCAAGTGTTATTATACAAATATTTTATAAGAAAATTGGGTTTCTAAAATGCCATGTGTTTTAAATTATGTGTATTTATACAGCAAAAATGTATATATTTAATAATTATTAATGTTACTGTATTTAATAATTTATATGTTAAAGATTAAAAATAGTTACACATCTAACATTTTATATTACTTAATGTTTACTGGATCCAATTAGGACATTATAAAAAATCTCAATCACAAAATGTGTTTAGTAAGTTTTGATTTTGCTTCATATCTTAATATTATTGTCACTTTTACTTGAATTTAGTTCCCCTTGTCCATTCTGACCCCAGGAGTTGTTCAGATACAGGTTATATTAGACAAAGACTTAGACGATTCAAACCCATTTTGTTGGTCAGCTATATCTAAGCTTGGGTGTCAGGTTTCTCTAACCCACCTAATCATTTTCCTCATATAAAACTTAAGTTACTGAAAGTTTATAAGCCCCTCGCCTCTGATAATTGTAACTTACCCAGATCATGGGTAAAAGATTAAGATACAGATGATTTTTATTTAAATAAGAGGGAACTTGGAAGAAATATCACAAGTGTAATTTCATTGACTCAGAATCAAACAGGTTAAAGACTTGGGTCAATGGACTATATTCTACAGCTGCCAAATTATCAACTTTACCATCCAATTATATGAACACTAAATTATATCTAGTTAGCAGTAAAACAAAAGATGTTTTCTTTATAAGATTTTATTCATTAAAATGTATATTCTCAAACATAGTTTAATGATTCTCTTTTTCAGGTTGCTGTGAAAATAATAGACAAAACTCAGCTAAATCCTACCAGTCTACAAAAGGTATTTAATTCTTTTAATAGTAAGTCATTAGAATGTGAGTTTACTAATTAATATATGAGTTCAGTAAAGTCAGTTATCCTAAATTTTTGATTAGGTGCAATACTGCATCTCATCAAAATATTAAGAGAAGACATGATATAAAACATGTTTATATTTAATATTTAAATAATATTTTTCAAGTGGTTGAAAAATATCTACTGCTCAAGTGCATATGCCATAGGAAAGGAACTTAAGCATTTAATTCAGGGGAATAAAACTTGGTACCAAATATTTTCAAGTATTCAGGATTCTGCTTTGTGAAACATCTATTTATGAGTTAATATTGTCCATAGCTTGGTTTCCTTTTATTACTTCACTTGCTTTTCTTCCTTCTTTCATAAGAACTAGAGTTTCAGCTGACTTACAGTAAAAGATATGCACATGCCTTCAAAGGGCGAAAATATTAAAAAATAGGAGAGAGAATAAAGAGTAGTGAGGATGAGGACGTCCTGGCAATGCTGTTTCATGCTGCTTTAGTGTATGCTTTTGTGGGGAAAGTCTCTCAGATACGCATTTTACCGCTTTGAAAATGAAACATATTTTAGCGTTTTTGCCATATGCATTAATTTTGTATAGAGTGAGATAAGATCCGTTGTGATTTTTATTAGAATATAAAGGGATCATAGCCACATATGTAAATGTCACATAAATAACTTTGGATTCCTAAAACAGAGAGAATCTTACACAGAAAGCCGGCAGGCCTCCCTGGGAAAGCTAGTTAAGTTTTCCAGAATATCTGCAGAATCGTTTTTGTCACATAGACGAGTTTGGTCCCTAAAGGTAGAGGAGGAGGACAGAACCGTGGAAGCAGTGTTAAGGAAGAACACTTCAGCGAATGATCAAGAAGCCAAACTTGTGCACCTTTCAAAATTATTGGCAAACACTTTGACGGAGGAGAAATCAGAAAAAGCTCTTTGGCGACATTCCCTAACAGTCCCTCTGTTGGACGTGTGTTGGAGACCCGGTTACGCGCGTATACCTGCTTCATAGCATGTTTCAGTTTATAGTGGAACCAGACTGTTTAGTTGCCGGGCACAGTTCTTTTCACGTGTGTGGATCATCTGAAGGAACAGCCTCATCCAATTCTTTTGTGGGTCAAATGAAAACCTAGGTGATAAGAGAAGAGTTAGTCCTTTGTGAGCTGGGCTGGGTGGACTTTGAGAGTCGTTGAGTCGGGAATGATGAAATGCCACGAGGGCGCTCAGCGAGGAATCTTAGCGCCTTGTGATGAAACAGGACCCTCCTGAATGCCCACCCCTCATTGCTCCACTCCTCAGGAAATGGGTGGGCAGCACCACGCCTCTGACCTCCACTCGGTTTTAAAGGAAATACTGAAAACAGAGATCATCATTAAAATGATGTCTATTAAAAGATGTGTCTCTCTAGCCTACAGTGGGAAGAATTGGTGGGACGTGTATCTTTCACACTGAAATACGATGGGTTTTGAGGGAAAAAGTGTTTAAATAAGTGTCTTTTAAAAGGTGATACCAATGATATTGTTAAAACATCAACAGTTGAAATGTAAGAATACCAGATTTTCTGAAAAGACCAAACTGACCAAAATCTGACTTTTCTAAACCTTGTTGGCCCAGTTTACTAATTGGAGTCATTTCTTCAGGGAAACCCTTCCTGTCTCTACAACGTTAAATCACCCAGTCCTCCTTCAAATTAGGCTCCCATAACCAAGGATTGTTCATCAAGAATTGCTTTAATTTTTATTTGTTGTTTTTAAGTGTATTTTATTGATTATGCTATTACAGTTGTCCCATTTTTTTCTCCCTTTTCTCCCCCTCCACCCTGCAACCCCCCACCAGCATTCACACCCCCACCCCCCAGTTCATGTCCGTGGGTCATACATATAAGTTCTTTTGCTTCTTCATTTCCTATGCTATTCTTAACCTCCCCCTGTCTATTTTGTACCTACCAATTATGCTTCTTATTCCCTATACCTTTTCCCCCGTTCTCCTCCCACCCCTCCCTGCTGATAATCCTCCATGTGATCTCCATGTCTGTGTTTCTGTTCCAGTTCTAGTTGTTTGCCTAGTTTTTGTTTTTGTTTTTTAGGTTCAGTTGTTGATAGTTGTGAGTTGGTTGTTATTTTACTGTTCATAGTTTCGATCTTCTTTTTCTTTATTTCTTGTTTTTGTTACTTGTATTCTGCCTCTGACTTTTAAAACTTTTGCTGTAATTGCTTGGCCTTTATTGGTTGTAAAACACACACCCATTTCTATATTCTCAAGAAACTATTTCAGATGTACAGGAATAGATATGGAAGAATTCTTTTTCTTGGAAACGGAGGAAGCTAAGAATCTTTAAATCACCTATGAATTTTAGACTAACCATCTGGCTCTTTTAAAAGTCATGTTCTCATTTAGTTATTTGAAGAATCATACTTCTATTTTTTTCCTAAGTTGGGCAGTTTGTTGACATAGTAAACAAGTCTATTTTTATTTTTTGGATGGGGACTTCAAAATGTCTTTCCCATTTGTAAAACAAAGTTGCTTTCTCATGATATTTTTTATTGGACTAAATTGTTTCACTTCTAATCTTTTTTTTTTTTTTTTAAGGAATGAAACATTGCAGAAACAGTTGAAGCCCTATGTGTCATTTCTTGGTTCTATTTCTATCTTTTCCTACCTAGAAAAGAACTACTGTTCTGAGTTTGGTCTTTCTTAGTCCCATTCAACTTTTAAAAAAATGTTCACATGTGTATATCTGTACATAAAAATACTGCATATTTATTTTTAAACTCCCTATCCTTCTGCAACTTGCTTTTTTCATATTACCATTGCCTTTCTGTTATACTCATGTTAGTCTATATAGTTTAGCTCATTTGTGTTCACTACTATTATTGTGTGCCACTGTATGAATGTGCCACTGTTTACCCATTCTCTTATTAATAGGTATACTGTGGTTTGTCCCTCTTTCTATTGGTGGGTATTTATATTGTTCCTGGTGGTTTTGTGTTTCATTTTGTTATTTTTCTAATTAGCTTTTTGTTTTTGCTATTACACACAATGCTGCAATGATTGTTATTGTGTATACCTTTTTGTGAAGATACATAGAATATACCTCTTCAAGTGGAATCGCTATTTTAAAGGGTGTGTGCATGTTCTCAGCTTTACTAAATATTGTCAAGTTGGTCTTCAAAGTGGGTGAACAATATGAACTTTTGCTACCAATGTATGAGATTCACTATTGCCCTACTTTCTTGCACTTTATATGCTCAGATTTCTTAATTTTTGCCAACCTTATGGATGCAAAATGATGTCTTGTTTTCATTTCATAAAGAAATGGAATTATACAGTATTTGTCCTTATGTGACTAGCTTATTTCACTTAGCACGATGTTTTCAAGGTTTGTTCAAGTTATGTGTCAGAATTTCCATCCTTTTCAAGGCTGAATAATAATATTTCATTGTATGTATTTATCACATATGTTTATTCATTCATCTGTCAATGGACACTTGAGTTGCTTTGCCTTTTAGCTGTTGTGAATAATGCTGCTATGAACATGGGTGTACCAATGTACGTTTGAATCTCTGCTTTCGAGTCTTTGGGGTGTATATATTTTCTACACATCCTCGTCAACACATTATTTCCTGGGGCGGGGTGTGTGTGTGTGTGTGTGTGTGTGTGTGTGTGTGTGTGTAGTAGCCATTCTGATGAGCCTGAGGTTGTATCTCATTGTGGTTTTGACTTGCACTTCCCTGATGATTAATGATATTGAGCTTTTTTTTTTTATGTTCTTTTTGGCCATTTGTGTTATCTTCTTGAGAGAAATGTAACTTCTGAAAGCACCAACTTTAGATTTTTATTCTCACAAAACACCTATGTCCTAATGTAGACATTTTAGAATATCATCAGCTGTTGGTTTTCCTGTTTTCTATAGAACTAGTTGTTTGCATTTGATTCTAACAAATGACCAAAGGTAACATATAGTAAAAAAAAAAAAAAAGCTAAATAATGCTTTTGAAAAATAGCCCTCCTATTGTTTAAAAGTAAAATGAAAGGAAGGGAAATTTTAGCATTCATGTTTTGAGTGACTTATTTTCATTTTGTTTTGGTTTTATATAAAGTGAGAAATATATTTTTATTATTATTTAATATTATGCAAGTCTCCCTTAAAATGCTACTAAAAATAGTTTCCTTTTCAAATGTTATTTAAATATAGGTTTATATCATTTAATCTTTAGTAAACTATCTGATCAACCAGTAGAGATGACTAGTCAGATGCCCCCCACCCAAGAAAGGTTGTTTATAGATAAAAATCATGTGCAGAATTGTTTAGTTTAATTTCCACAGTGTATTTCTTTTATTCTTGGTAATGAAGAACAGTCAAATAAAAGTTTAAGCTTTATTGTAAATTGTTACGAGAGAGAAGGGGAGGGAGGGAGGAAGAGATGGAGTGGGGGTGGGGGTGAGAGTGAGAAAGAACTATTCGCATTCATGTAGTTAAAATTGCCCTGGGAACCAAGTCTCAGCAAAATCTGAGATGGGACTGAGAAACAAATCTCACTTCTTAGTTCATTCCCAGGATCCTGTAGTGTGTTATAAGCAGATGAATCACTTCAAATGGATGTTTCTATTGGTTCTCTGCTTGAGTGTTCTTTTCTAACAGCAATGTGTCTACCTGTTTTCTTTAACAGTTGTTTCGAGAAGTACGGATAATGAAAATATTGAATCATCCTAACATAGGTATGAAATTTATGTATAAGTTAATGATGAAGTATTTTCCTTTGAGTGTATTTGAAAAGATATAATTTTAAGGGTATTTTATATAAATAGAAGAAAAGAGATAACCTGAAATCTGAGTGATGACCTGAGAAAGTGATACTTGGGTAAAAATAGAATAAAGATGTTAACTGAAGGCTACAAAGTACTGTTTTTTTACCACCTTGCTATCTTCTGCTTTTCACTAAAATAATGGATATGACTTGGAGTTAATGCACATACATTTTTTTTATATCTCCTTATTCTTTCTAAAGAGAGATTGCATACCATTTAGATATTTATAATAAGTGAATTCCAGGTAATTTGATAATATACATTGTGGCTTGATCGTAGTTATAGGCAAAATAACTAATTTGAATTTAAAAATAGAGCTGATTATAATTTTAATGAATTTATTTCCATAAATACTGGTTTTCCCTTATATTTACAAATAAATATATTGATTACATGTATTACATGAAGTCATTGGATTATAAGAAGTAGAAATCAATTCTTTTTTTAATGTTTTTTAAACATTTGTTTCTTGCATATTTAAAAACCTTATTTATTAGAGATGTTAATATAATTATTTGTAGCATATAATTCCAGCTACATAAATTTGATAATTTAGTAGTTTTTAACCAGGAACTTTTATAAGGTCACATATTGATAGAATTTTTTGTTTCTGTACTAAAGATTATTTAACATTTTTTGATATACCCAGTACAAAATAGCGTCTTTTAAAGCTGTAGTTAAAATTTTATTGTAAAAATATTTTATTGTTCTGATTTTAAGGTTTTTCCTTTTATTACATCATTCCGATTAGGAGAAGTAATGGTTTTTTAATGCCAGAAACTTAACTCTCTTTTGACCCAGCAGGTGGTTTCATATCACTTCATAGTAAGCAGTTTTCTCTCACAATAGTAATAACCCTTGAGAGATTTTTTAAATTTAAAATTGTAATTAATAATCTTCAGTAAATATTCAAAATTTCCCCTGGTTTATTGTTACCTTAATTTTATTAAAACATGTCCAATGTGTGCTGGCAATTACAGAGTTATATTTCTCATTTCTTTTTCAGTAAAATTGTTTGAAGTTATTGAAACAGAGAAGACCCTGTATTTAGTCATGGAATACGCAAGTGGGGGTAAGGCTGAGGGGGCTTGAAAAGTTACTTTTGGTGAGACGTGGGACTGTCAACACCTAAGATTAATGATAAAATTTATGTCTTCCTTGTTGTTAATTTACAGTTTTTTTAAATGATACCTTAAGGAAAATTCTGTGTTCGCTTTCAACACCTATTGATCCTACATTTAAAAGTTGGATTTTTGGCTTATTTAAAAATTACTTAGGGATGTTTTTAAAACTCTAAATTTGCATCGCTATGTATGAATGGTTTGATTCTGTTATCTAAATAGTATATTATAATAAGTCATATTATGATGATGATTAGAAGTGCTTGGCTATAAACAGAAAATCTCAAATTCAGAATGTATTTAATCAGTCTATGGCAGAAGCATATTCTAGGTTAGATGTTTATTTCACTGATGGTTCATATATGACAGGTTCTCAATGTACGTACATTTTTAAGATAATCCATAAAATGTTTCAATTTAAACAAGTACTGATCTACATGTTTTCTAAGTTGAGAGTGAGTTGATGGGGAAATAGTAAGATGCATTTGTAGTGGAATGTAATGGGGATTTTGACTACATAGTGTCAAAAATAGGAATGATTTTTTTTTAAACACTGATACGTGTAGAAAACCATTTTTTTCTTCCTTTCCCTCAAATGAGAGGTACACTGGCTGCAAATCACAGCTCTGTCTGGCATAGGACTTAAATTTCTCAGAAACAGGTTTGAAATGTATGGAGTTTAATCATTCAGTAAGTAAAAAAGGAATACCTGAAGGTTATAAGGGCTCAGAAAATTTAAGCAATTGAAGAAGAGGGAGGGCATCTCTAAGTATTTAAACCACTTTGGCTAATTAACTCTTTTGCTAATCAATAGAAAAATAATGCTGGATCCTTTTAACTGATAAAGTATATAGATTTTCCTGGTGATTCAGATTTTATGTAACTAGAATAAAAGGATTTATTCTAGTACACAGCATCTAAATTATGTATTTATATACTGTCTCTTAGACTTCAGAAAAATTTTGCTGCAAATATTAAATACATTTTAATTGCATTTTCAGTTTTTTATGCTGATTGAAAGTTTTAGTAGATTGGGTTTTTTACAAAGCTTTTTTTCTATCCTGAAGATATTTCAGTGTAGATTTTTTTTTTACTTAACCCGGAAACCTATGTTATTCATGTTTTTTGACTTTAAACAGTTATTCAGCTGTGCAAATTTGCATAAAATGAAAGTCCATAATAAAATTAACAAATCCACAAAAAAATATAATGAACTATTGCTCTATTTTGCTAACCTTTAGTTAGATTCATATAACATTTTGTCAGCGTGGGAATCCTGAGTGATATTTTTAGCTCAGACCCTTTGTTTTGGTTTTTTGTTTTTGGTTTTGTTTTTCCCCATTTTAGTCATCTAAAATCTAGAAAAGGGGGCTAGACAGGCTTTGATAGGAAAAATTAGAGACTGCTAAGAATCTGTGGACACCATTCTGTGTTTATGAAGGTCCACCACAAGCCGTGTTAATATGTGTACTGCTTTAACAATGAACGGTGAGTACAGTCAACTCTCTATTGGTGCTAATGAAGGGGGTCGATGGCTGGGGAGATAGAGCGCAGTGTCCCTCCCCACTGCCTTCATTCAGAAGCACAGTGGCAGGGGGTGGTGTGGCATAGAGATGATGTACTGGAATTCAGCCCCAGCAAGGTGGTCCCTCATTCAGTTCTGATTCCTAGTGACCAGTTTTCTTTGCTCCTGCCACTGAGCAGTCCTGTAACAAAACTGGCATGGTTCTGGCAGTCAGTCTAAAATCATTTTCTTGCGCTTTTAATAGAACAATGGCGAGGCCACTCTGGATAACACAACACTTCCTATTTTTCCTCCGAAATGTCCAGAAAGTTGAAGGTTGAATCTGACCTGCACACAGAAATCTAGCAGGAACAGGAGGAGTGGAGTCGGACAGCTGCCTCTTTGCCAGGAGTGGGCCAGTTGCTTTTGGTTCCCTAACGGGGCAAAAGATTTCCAGTGATTAGGGGAGGCAAAGACCTCCTTTACAATTTTGAATCACCTTTTGTTCCAAAAGAGCCTATTCAAAGTACGTGTCAGGGCTACTGTGGAATGGTGTGTTTATTCCTTCTTTCCTTCATGCAAACAATATTTATTAAATATTTACTCTCTACTAGGTAATATTCTGGGTGCTAGGAACACAAGGGTAAGCTAAGACTAAGTTCCTGCCCTCAGGAAAATTACACTCTAGCTGGGGAAACAAACTATAAACATACAGTATGTCGTAAGTGAAGGACGCAGTCATGTCAACATTCGGGTCCTGTGTGTTCCAGGCAGAACGTTAAGAGTGGTCCAAATGTTTGAACTCGTGTGTGTATCTGTCCCAGCCTAAACACACGTGTCTCGAATTAACTACTATGATGGGTCAGCTAGAGCATCTCATCATTTCTCTGTTTTCATCATCCCATTTAATCATTTGAGTACTATGCTGTCGGACATTGTAGATGTATTAGTTTCATCTGACATACACCATTACATATTTGCTTTTTAATATTTTACTTATTTCCTAGGATTGATTTGCATATCCATGTATATGTAATATATCTGTATACCTAGATACAAATATATAATTTATTGAGTGCTTACTATATGCCAGTTACTGTGCTAAGCACACACATTATTTCATTTTATCCTCACAAAAGCCATGTGAAATAGGCAGTAGATAGAAACCGGGTCTTAATGAAGCCAAGAACTCTTCCTAATGTTTCCCAAAAGCTACCTTGGGCCGAGCCAGGATTTGTACCAAAATCGGTCTGATTCTGAAGTCTGAGTTTTTAACCACTTTGCTGTACTTTACAAGAACTCTTTAAGCCATTTTGTGAGTTTTTAGCATGCATGTATATCTATATGTTACAAATGGTAATTAAAGGGACACAAAAAATAAATTTCTTCCTTATATGGAGATACTTTATTTTTTATATTGTAACTAAACCTTAGTTTTGAGGGGTTTTTTGTTTTCCTATTATTGACTAGGAAAAAAATGAAGTAACTTACAGACATGTAAAGTAATAATAGATCTAATAGAAAATTTCTACAGTTTTTAGTTGTCTATAAATTATTTCAGCAACTACGTATGTCTGTCCACTTTGTGTTCTGTCATGAGGCTGGAGAAACAAAGAAAGTACAGACATGATGATGGTGTGCAAGCAGTTTGAAGTTCATTTGGGGTAACAGATGCACATCGGGATGGTTTCGTCCCGTATAACAGCAGGAACAAAATAGATGGAAGGAGTATGGTGAGAATAAGCGTACTGAGAGCGTAGGAGGGAAAAGAAAGAAATCAATGTGTGCGGAAGTGGTGAGATGGAATTTGACCAAGGCTACACGAATTTAAAAGAGAAAGATCCAACATAATAAGACTTTTGTTATTTTATTTGGAATGTAGGCCCCAAATACAAAGCCAGGGGTAATTGCTGGTCTCCGTGCTGCGCCTTCCCTTCCCTTTGTTAGAACGGATAATAAAGAGTTGACTGTATTTTTTTTTTTTTTTTAGTAATACTTGAAAAGCAGAAAGCAAGTTTTCTTGGTTATGTTTTTATGACTTATTCCTTAAAGAGTTTTGCTAAATCACTAAGCTGCTACCAATACTCAAGTCTCTATGTAATTTTTTCCTTTTTTTTTTTTTTATATTCATGGAATAGTCTGTGATTTATGTAGAACTATCAGAAACTTGTGGGCCAGAAGCTTCTTTAAAAACAAGGCAAAAACTTGACATTGCGTATGTTGTTAATTGAAAATCTTATGTATATTTTACTGCCTGCTTTGCCTTTCTGATTCAGGTGAAGTATTTGATTACTTAGTTGCCCATGGAAGAATGAAAGAAAAAGAGGCCCGTGCAAAATTTAGGCAGGTATGGAAAGTAGTTTTCAACTTTGTTTTGCTGATATTTTTAGTAATGTACAATGGACAGCGTCACAAACTGAACTGCAGGGTACATGGTATTTTAAGAAGGAAAATTCTTGCTGTCTTATACTTTTTATGAATGGAAAACGGAAAAAGAAATCTGCTTTTCCAGAATTTAAGCTTGAAAGAGTTGCAAATGGTTATTTTGAGATGATCATAAATAGTGAAATGCTTATAGGTGAGACTCATTAACTCTTCGATAGTTGGACATATAGACTGGCTTGAGATAGAAAAGATATACTTAATCTTTTATCTAATAATTACTATCAAGCATTGTTGGCTCTGTGTATACTATATATATGTGTACTGTTTAAAGAGGTTATTGTGTTATTTGCTTTTGTAATTAAAGATACCTTGGTATTAGAACTTCTATTTTTATAGATTTAAAGACTGTGGTCAATTTTATTTAGTCAGGTAGGCAAGGAACCTTGCAAGTGTGGCAGCAGGATATGGTAAGATATTTATGTTTCCAGTTCAACTTGAATATGACTTGGTACAGAAATGATAAAGTAAGAAAAACCAATTTAAGTTGGTCTAGGACTTTATTTTTAATTCTTAGGAATAAAGGGATTAAAATTAGCATACTATATAAATTACTGTAGAAATGACACATTAATAAAGTGTAAATTGTTTTTAACATTTCCTGAAGTAAAGTTTCAGCAGACAACTTACTATATCCCAAACCAGCTGACTTAAAAAAAAAAAAAAGAGTGAGTAGTAAGTCTTTAAAATATACATTAAGATCCCAGTGGGAATATTTAATGCCAGTTGGGATTTTCTTGCTTGTCAGCTAGTAACTAAAACCACAGTGACCGGTATTGAAATGACGATGACATTTAAAGCAACGACTGTGCAGTGCTTTACTTCAGATAAGCCCGGAGCTGGACAGCCAGCCCCGGGTAGGAGAGAATTTAACAGTACAAGGGCTGGACACCATTCAGTTTCTCAAAGTTGCTTCCTTATTACCAGGTGTTTTTAGATTCAGCTGCTTCTAGGACTCTGTCCAGAATAAACGGTCTATGTATGTCTTTGGCACAAAACGTTTTGCGAATTGTGTTCCGAGAAGTCATGATTCTGTGAGAGATTAACAAACACAGGTTTCACGAAACACACTCACTCTGTGATCAGTTCGGAGAATGCTGCGTCAAAGTTGAACAGGTTTTATTCTTCCCCTCTGCTTCAGGACTTCTCCCATTGTTTATACTCTATGTCCCTGACTCTACTGCTAGGTACTGCAAAGGCACTGGACAGTTTAAGGCCACTTTAGCAGCCATCGATCCTACAGTGCCTCTGCATTCCTTAGGATTGGGTGGCCTGCAAGAAAATTACAGTATTGACTCAACTCTTCCAAAAGCAAGGCTACTACTTTGAGCCTGGGAATTCCTGACGCACTTAGTAACAAACTGCAAAGGAACCCTAACATTTGTGTTTCACAGCAAGACACTGATGTCTGGTCTTTGGGGCAGTGTAGCGCTGATAGTAATTCATGTGTTCATGATCTGTAACAGAAGGACCGCAGGGAAATTCCTACATCCTATTTGTGGATGTTTTGAGAAGGGAGGGTCTGGCCATCGAACAGTGCCGTACAACTTGGACTCGTGGATGCGGTTCTTGCAGTGAGTCAGAATGTCTTTCGTGGCAGAAATTGTACCTGACTAGGTAAGGGTGGTAATATTACAAACCACCCTGTTTGACCGCTAGAGGTAAGAGGTCATAGAACTTGGGGAGAATGAATGCTTAACAGGGAGCATTCTCTTTAATTACCTTTCCATTCTTAACGCTTTAAGGCCCATGGGGTTTCTATTTCAGAAGCACCTATAGACCTGCTTTCATGGAGATTGTTCTAATGTGAGATGTGTGTTTGGTAACCAAACCATTATCTATAACATGCCGTCTTCACGGTATCAAGACAAAGAGACTTGAAAAAGATAATACCAGCAAATTTCTGTCATCCACGGTACAAATACAGCCTTATAGTATGAGCATAATATAGCCATGAATTATGTTCAGTAATAAGTATTAATATCTATGTATAAATATTTAGATATCTTGGCTAATGACCATATTTAGGTGAACATTGGATATTAAAATTTTGAAGCATATTGCTTCAGAAAACCTGCTACAAATATTCATCGTAAGGTTCTTCTGTGTTCTGGGGACTCACGCTTCAAATTGGCCGTTGTCACTCATAATCTTTCTGCCCAGAACCGTGTAGTGGTTACGTAGTGTCTGCTTAGTTTGGAATTCAGAGACTGGCCAGCCCGTCTATCAGAGCTTACTGCTACCATTTCCCACCAACTTTCCCAATAGTGTTTGTCTTCAGCTTTGGTGCATTTCACCCCCTCCCCCACTTCGGCCTCATCACCAAATCTCCACGTTTTAAAACATTACTATCCTTCAAGGGTGGCCTAGCTCAAGTATCACCAACTCCAGGAAGCATTGCTGACGGAATCGATTATATATTTTTGGGGTTTCCACACTTTCTTGTATTTCTGCTTCTCCAAATCTGCCTTGTGTATGGTTACTCATGCACAGGTCTTCCTTCTCCTGGTCAGACTGCCAGCTCCTGAGGGGCAGGGTCCACGTAGTGTTAAGTTTTGTGTTTCCCTGGCACATTTTCTTGCACATAGCAGGTACTCAATAAACTTGACTGTCGACTCAAAATAAATTTAATCAGATTACATGTACTCATCGTGTGTTGATTTTGTTTTGAATCCATGTCTTCTCTGTCTTTGAGCCATTATAATATGCATCAGGATAATTTTAGAATACTGAACTGTCAGTTTCACTTCTCTTACCCAGAAGTTTTGTTTTAACCCATGTTCCTGTCAGCATGGTCATACCTCATATCATCATTGGACTTTCAGATCTCATTACTCCCTCCATTTGTAAAGACCTAACCAATATTCAGTGTTCAAACTGTGTTTACATTGAACTGAATCCACAGAATTCAGGGTTCTGTTGTGCATTAAAATGGTTGTCCTCCTGAACATCAGATGCAGTTATTTGTACAAAATAGCTCTTACTTGATTGCTATGAGAATCTTTCCAGTTCTGTATTTAATGTAGTACATTACTATGAGAGAATTGCTACCACCTATTTCTCATTTGTGTCTTTGGCTCTTAATCTGCTGGATTCCGCCCTGTTTAGACCTGGTCCCCAGTGAACCTGAAGTAATGGTCGAAATTTTTGACTGCATACAAAATCTAGTTACAGATTTGCCCACCTGACTTAGTGACAGGTTTAAAATTAAATTTTATTTTTTATTCTTCTCTTTTGATAATTCATTTAATGTTAAGGCACAATTTCCCCCCGCCCTTTTTCATATTTGAACACACGAAGGATATTGCTAAATACCCGCACTGATAAGTTCTTAGTCAGTTGGCCTCACTGAAGAAACATGTGTTGAACACATTTGATATAATTCTTAAAATAGAGTTTTGCTCTTTGAACTTGAACCAACTATTTTGGAATACTGATTTATGTTTGCCAAAGTTCTTATTCCAACACTGGAATAAATAAACCATTTGACCAAAACTATAAATTGTACACGTTTGATCATGTAAACAGAGAAATATAACAACCCATAAAAATCCTCACAAGTCTGACAAAGAAATATTTTAGTATATTTTAGCAAGCGAATACTACTTTTTCACATTTTTCTACATTTAAGAGTGAGTTTCACCAGTTTAACTTTTGATATGTATAGTTTCCTGAAGTAAAGGAACAGTGAAATTATTAAATATTACTTTAAAATTCACGTTAGTAATTTACCTAAATTGGAGGGGATAATTGGGGGAAATTATGATTTTTTTACCCCAAAATAACATTTCATCTTTTTCCCAAATATGTATTTCAGATTGTATCTGCTGTGCAGTATTGTCATCAAAAGTGCATTGTTCACCGCGACCTTAAGGTAAGCCAGCGATTTCATAACAGAAAATTTTAAATTATTAACTGATAGTTTATAATATTAGAACTATATTGGGTTGCCTAATTGTGCCCGGCACTATACAAGGAAATTAGTTTTTATTTAATCTTCACAGCAACTTAATAAAAGGCAATATTTTCACTGAGAAAATGAAAATATATGAGTAGTTATCTAGCATTCAAGGCTAGAGGATTTGATTCACCATTAAGAAGTTTGTTTTAAGAGATAAATGTAGAACTTTGTCTTAAACTAAAAATGCTAAAGGTCCCATTCAGTCAGAAGCAAGATCTGGGCACAAATCCAGGTTGGTCTGATACAAGAGCCAGTTCTCATTCTTTGCATTAAAGCTCAAAGAGATAAGGAAAAATTTTAAACATTTTTGTGAACATCAAATGTATCTGATTAGTATCAAGTTACATACTTTGATGTAAGACGTGTATGATAGGAGACGTTTGTGGCATGAGCATCAGAGCAGAGACGCCTCTTTGAGGCACCAGTTTCATTTCCATTGGGTATGAATCCCAAAGATTCACAAAGTAGTTCTAATGTTAGTGTTTGGGACCTCCGTACAGCTTCCCATACTGGTTGTACCAGTTCACATTTCCGGCAACTGTACGAAGATTCCCGTTTCTCTGCGTCCTCCCCGACACACACATTTTTGAGGCTAGCCACCCGCACAGGTGGTTCGTGATCTCATTGTGATTTTTGATTTGCGTTTCCCTGATGATGCGTGACGTTGAGCGCCTTCTCCTGCACCTGTTGGCCATCTGTATGCTCTTTGGAAAAATGCCTATTGAGGTGCTTTGACCATCTTTTGAGAAGTTTGTTTTTTTTTGCGGGGGGCGGGGGTTGTTTTTTTGCTATTGAGCTCTATGAATTCTTTATACACAGGGTGGGGCAAAAGTAGGTTTACCATTGTGAGTACGTGAAACGCAGAGCTTATTCTTGTATTATTATTTATTAATTACTGCATTATTTTCCATATGAACAACTGTAAACCTACTTTTTCCCCACCCTGGATTTTGTATGTGAACCCTTTATCAGGCATGTGGCTTACAGATATCATCTTACAATCCATCGGTTGCCTTTTAATGTTAGTCAAACATTATTCCTTTTGGAACCTGATGAAACATATCTACAAAATAACCTACAACTTTGCTAGTCAATCAGTTGTAACAGAGTTTTAGTTTTAAAAAATGTACAAAAGCAAATACTTTATTGAATCACTTACATTTACCAAAGGCACATTGAAAACTTTTCTTTGAGTGATTCTGATTTAGGATTTTGGAAAACTAACATCTCAAAACATGGAGGGAGGGAGCAGAGAGTCACTTCTTTCTCCCAGAACATACCTCCAGAAGAGAATCTAGTTTCAAAACAGCGAAAGGGAACTTCAGCAGAACTTCAAGATCTAATGGAGTCTATATTGTATTGAATTGGCTTCCACACTTGTTATCACATTGAAAAACGAGAGGCAAAAGATACGTGATTGGGATCAGAAACAGTTATAACGGATATTTGATGTTGTATGTAGGCTCTTTACATTGTCCTTTTTATTATTTTCCTCTTAGGCTGAAAACCTTCTCCTTGATGCTGATATGAATATTAAAATTGCTGACTTTGGTTTTAGTAATGAATTTACAGTCGGGAACAAATTGGACACGTTTTGTGGAAGCCCCCCCTACGCCGCTCCGGAGCTCTTCCAAGGGAAGAAGTACGACGGGCCCGAGGTGGATGTGTGGAGTCTTGGCGTCATTCTCTACACGTTGGTCAGTGGCTCCTTGCCCTTTGATGGCCAGAATTTAAAGGTATCAGCTAAACTTGGTATTCATGTTTTCACCCCACGCATGAGTGTTGCAATAAAAGCCGGTTACAAGTGCCTTCTTATGCTTTTTTCAGGAACTGCGGGAGCGAGTCTTACGAGGGAAATACCGTATTCCCTTCTACATGTCTACCGACTGCGAAAATCTTCTGAAGAAGTTATTAGTGCTGAATCCCATTAAAAGAGGCAGCTTGGAAGTAAGTCAGTTTTTTGCACACCAGATTTATGTTTCACAATTGAAATATTCCAGGAACTGAAGAACATTTTAAAGTAATTTTTCCCTGTGTTTTTTTAAAGAAAACTGCCAGATCATCTAATTTGTCTTTTGTTTAGAGCTAGAAGTGTAACATGATTCTTTCACTGTTCAAAAGTTATCACAGTAGGTTTCTGCAAAGGCTGTTATTTCTTCTTTGTCCTGAAATGAAGTATTACATTAAAACAACATAACAATAGGGAGAAAATGGGCTTTCAGTTGGAGGAGGAGGAACACCTAGCCTTGCCAGACATTGCTTGATCCGATTCAGAAACCTTATATTTAGTAAATACAAATATTTTGAAGATAAAAGAAGGTAGTGAAAATTCTAATCCAGTAAATATTTCATGGCTATATCGGAAATGAGTATCTGATATTTTTAAAAGTTATTAGAAATATCAGCATCAGTGCAGAAAATTTACAAATATTTAAGTAGAACATTGGAAACAGGCATTTAGTTTCCTAACACACTGTTGGTTACCCACTTGCATTCTATGTGTGAGGAAATTTATAATAGATGCCATTATAAATGTATTAAGTATGTTGTAGTGGAAGAACGTCGGAGATTCGCACAACCAAAATGTCTAACCTTTGTTCCTTCTGATACTGCAAGTAGAACAACTTATTTCTGAAGTATTTTGCCCGTCTCTTTTTTTAAGAGTGGTGCTTTACCTGTTCTAAGTTAACTTCAGAGATTCAGCCATGCATTGTTCACTAGGACGTTTTTGTCTTCATTTATTTGCCTTCGCAGACAGGGTAGAAAAAGTCAGACAATTAACCTCATGTAAACTGTACTTTTGTAGTGCAGCAGTGAGGTTTCTGGCACGGGCCCCCTGCCTGGTAGTGAGCCATGCCTGTGCACAGGGCTCTCAGGTTAGTTTGGGCTTTGTGACTTCATTTTCACAAGTATTTTTCACTACAAGATACAGTGTGTTTAGATGGAAGTTAAGAGATGGTGACTTCCATTGCAATATTATTTTAAATGCTTTGTATCAGTGAATCAATTATCAGATATTTTTTACTGAATTACTTGTTGAAATGTGATGAGCTTCATCCTAGGATTTTCTTCCCTTGGGGGTAAAAAGAATATCTTAGTGTTTTAATAGAGAAATGTGTGCAGCAGAAAAGCCACTCTCACATTACTGCCTTTCTAAACTAACTTTCAGTCATTATTCATAGAAAATTATGGGAAATAGTTAATAAGTTGAAATGGTTGAGGCCCATATCAGTTCAAAAATTTTAAGGGAGCATAAGTCTCTCCTAATTTTGCTTTATAACTCATTTTTATCATAGGAGCCCCATTACCTGAACGTCACTTAATAAAATGTCCAGAGTTGACACATCAGCCCAACTCATTAGCAGAGCAAAAGATCATACAAAACTTATTTGGTAGAATAGATATTACAAATATATATATGGAGAAGATGTAAGATGTACTTAGTGTTTTAAACATGATTAATTTACAGTAACCAAATATTAAATCTTTTATTCTTAGCATTAAGAGTCAAAGGATTAAAGTATTAGAATTCTCTGAGTTGAATTTAAAAGCCGAATTATTATTATGGAAACATTTCATCATCAGAAACTCAAGTTGATGTATTTGAATATAGTCTGGAAGCTGTTCCAGTTTATCAAAACTAAGTTTTTTAGCCACAGAACCAGGAACCTGCATTGGAAATACTATAATATTGCAGATAGCACCCTACGAAAGCTGGTCTGGTTCCAAGTTCCCAGAAATGACTATCCAGAGAAAACTGACACTGTTTAAAAATAATAATAATAAAATAAAATAAAAAGATTTCCCATACCAAACCTTAAGCAATTTAAAATAACAGTGATGTTGAAAATTGTCTTAGTCTTCACTTTTATTTTTTCATACCAATTTTATTATCAACTTCACAACAATGAAAACCCCCCATAGACTATAGAAAGCTGCTATTTTCAAAACACTAACCTTCACTGTGTAACATAAATTTTTATAGAGTAGTACTGTTTTCATGTCATGCTGCAGTCTCCTTTTCTTTTTTTAACATAAAAGTGTTGGGCACCTAGTTTTTGTTTTATCCTGAGTGAGCGCCTTCCTTGTTGATAGCAGTGTCGTCGTCCTTGGGTCATGCATCATATTTTATTTAACTATTCCCTGTTTTTTGCACATTTGAGTTGTTTTCATTGTTTTTGCTAAAAGTAATGTGACATGCTATTTTTCCCTTTGGGACATACTTAGATGAATTCTCCAGAATGTAATTATTGGGTCAAAGGGCACTAACAGTCTGATAGGTCTTATCTGTCATTGCCAAAAGATTGTGTGTGACCCGGGGCACTTGAAGGGACCTCTTCTCCACAGCTTGATTCAGTATTGGGCATAATAATTTCTACTGTTTGATGCCTTTATGGTAGTACTGTAGTTTGCCATAATTGCTTTGATTTGTATTTATTTCATTAAAGATAATGCTCAGTATTTTTAATGACCAGATTAACTGTTCTTTCTCCTTGTCTAAACAGGTCTGATTAATTAGCCTTATAGATTTGTATGAGCTCTGTATATTTTAATATGAAATATTTCCCATTAATTCCCATGTTTTAAAAAAATAAACTTTATTTCTTTTCGGTGCTACTTGTGTATCATGAATTATTTATTAAATGCTAGTCTTTCTTCAGTATATAATTTACGAACGATGAGATTTGATTTTCACAATTTTGGGTGGCTACTTATTTTCCTACTGAACTTACTTAATACCTTTCTGTTGCTTCTCAGATATGACTGCAAACTTTATTGAAGTATTTCTTAAAGCCTTATAAATGACCTCCATGCAAAAAAGTTAATGAAATTCATTTCATAGTCTGTGTACATGACCTAGATAGTTGTGTCTAGATCTTAAACTGTTATATAATTTTTTTAGGTTGTGTATGTGAATGCTGTCGGCTCTTCCTAATTGCACTAATAATGGGAGGGATAGTATCACATGTGATTTTTAAAGGGTTTATGTTTTTATGTTGTATACTAAGTTTTTATTTCCTATTTATTGAAATATTGACATATCTCTATTTTTTATTAGAAAGAAACTGCAAAACTTTTGTGATATTCCATATATATATATATGAAAAATATATATATATATATATATATTTTCTTTTATTTCCAGACCGGACTGTGTTACCTTTCAAAATAATGCAGAATTTGAGCTAAAGCCAAGCTCTTCCTTTTTGCCTTTCCTCCGTCATCTTTGGTCCTCCTGAAAAAGTTCTTTAATGCCTTGTCTTAGCTGCAGCTAAGATCATCTTAAGCAACTTATTTATGTCTGGCCAGTACAAGTGACAGTACAGCCAGTAATCCTACTATTAATAATAGCCATTTTTTTTAAAAAATGAAAGACTTCTAAGTACAAACTCAGAAGCATATGATGTACTTTGCAAAGGTTGAAACCATGTAAGAAAAATCATTCCCATCTGGCCATCCTAAAGTCCATCTTTTTTTTATGTGTACCTAAGGGGAAGATGTGGATTTCCATTGTTAATTTGTTTAATTCCTTATCATTCATCTGAATCAGTTATTTTGTTAGAATTTCCCAGCAAGTAGTCATTTATGTTCGTTGGCAGTAATGGCTAGAGTAAACTTTCTTTTGTTGAGTTTGGAGTCTTGTTTGACTTACAGTTTCTTGTTTTGAGATCTCAAATGGAATCTGAAATGGATTAGGTTCGTCAGCGGGTCCAGTGCAGTTTGGGGTCCAGTGATTCAGCCCCTGCTTGAAACCACACATCTGGGGTCACATGAGGGCACTCCACTGTCACCCAGCACCTCCACTTCCTGGGGACACTTCTCCCTTAGCTTTGAATGTGAAGTCTGTGGTTCCTGCGGAAGAATTTGGTGTAGGCTCGAGGTTCGCATGGCCAGGGATGCATTCTTCCCCACCCTTCTCTTTCATCATCTGTGTTCTGTTCCTTTCTGTGCCTTCTTCTTGGGAGAAACCTTTGCATTTTGAATGGGTAGAGCTGACTCCCCTATCTGTTCTCTTAAGCAGATCGTCTTCCCACCTTCACCTTCCATTCCCTTCACCAAAGGAAATTTTTCCTCACGTTTTGCTCCTTCTCTGTGTCCTCAAATGGTTTCTTTCCCCGTGCTCTTTTGAAAATGTCGCTTATTTTCCCTCGTTAACAAAATAGAGCATTTCTGCATTGCCTGGCAGATCAAGTTTAAGTTCATCATGTAAGGATCATAACTCGGTCCCCCATTCTTTTGTTGCCTGTTACCTTTGTTCCAAGTCTTAGAGCCTCCTTCCTTCCTGTCCCTTCCTCACATCCCTTGGCCTTGACTTGTCCACCGATCCAAATGCTACTTGTATGTCGAGAGTCAGTTCAAGTCCGTCTTATTCCTTCCCTGAAGACTCCAGCCCACACTGCAAGTCGCTCTTTGGCAATCATTAATATGCCCTACCAGCAGTGTACTTTTGAGTAGTTAATGCTACTGCATATTGACATACTTTCAGGTTTCCTGAGTAAATCTCATTTCCCCAAATAAAAGACAAATCGCCTGAGGGATTGGTCCACATACTTCTTTTTCCTTGATTTGGACAGATTCATAATAGTTTTGAAATGAGCACTAAATATAATTGAGAAACATCAGAAAATGTGAATTACATTACATTTGCTTGTACTTGTTTCTATCTTCCAGCTCTCAGATCTGGTATTGCTCCTGTATTTCTTGCTTAATTCATGGATTCCCGATGCCGCCAGGCACCTGAGTTAAAGTCCTTGAAACCTTCCTGGATCCCATCCTTGCCCTCATTCTCTAAATGAGTTTGGTCGTCAGGTGCTATAGATCATACGTTTACGGGCTTTCTTCCTTCCATTTCTTATGCCCAGGTCAGTCCTCTGTTGCCTGTCTCCTGGCCATGTTTCTCGCTTCCTCAGCTGTCTTCTGTTCCTGATCTCTGCGTTTTCCCTTAACCAAGCCTTATTTTAAAACACTGCCTGGTTCAAAAGCAACAGCAAGCGTTGTTCCGAGAAAGCCAGCTTAAGGCACAGCCTATATCCTCAAGGCTTTTAAATGGCAAAGGAGTGAGGCCTGTTTGTGACTAGCGGTGATGAAGGGTAGAAAGTGATAACGGTAACAATAGGGCACATGCCGAGCTCCAGGGAACCCGGAGGAGGGACAGGTGAGTGATGCAGACGTGACGTGTCCTTCATTCAGTCTGCAGACACGTATTGAGCACTTAAGCACTGGGTACATATAGGTGTTGCATCTGCATACTGAACCGGTCGGACACAGGGCTTTCTTTGTTTGGGTGAATGGTCAACTAGGACATAGATAATTAACAGGTAAACACCAAATATTTGCCTAATGACAGTTTGCATTAAATTGCAGGCAAAGATCAGAGTACAAAAGGAGCCAGAGCTTGCGCAGACCTTGTGAGATTAAAAAAAAAGAACTTAGGTGGGAAATAAAGGACATTCCAGACAGGTGTCCTTGTCTTTTAATCCACTGGGAAAATAGACACCAAAGGTCATGAGCTCTTCATTTCCCGCTGGCATACTCGTAACATTGCCATCTGGACCCATCTGCTTGTTTCCCCTGTCCCGGCGGAGAAGGAGGTACCTTTTCCCCGGTCCAGGACTTACGCGTCCATTCCTTGCTGGAGTCAGCACGCGTGACCCTTCAGGGAAGCTCTTCCTTCTGTGCCATCCAACGCCCTGCTCCACTGACCCCTTCCCCTCGGCCTTTCCACACACCGAAATACCTTCCGTTAAAATACAGGCGTCCGTCCACCCTTCAGTCCCCGGCCCGGACCGCCTTCCAGCACCTCCCTTGTGGGCCAGGCTTCTCCAGCAGCCTCTGCACTCAAGTCTCCAGGTCTTTGCCACCTGCCTAAATGCGCTGCCCACTGGCCACTGCCCCACTGAAATGGCCTTCACTACAGTCAGCTTCATTGCTAAACCCGGTTGATTCCTTTTTTAGTTATTACCTTATTTGACTGGTCACCCTGCCTCCTCTTTGAAAACCTCTTGTCTCGCCACCTTCCGTGTCACTCTGTAAAGACTTCCCTCCCCCGTTTACTTTTGTTGGATGGCTTTTCTCCCAAGCCCTTAAATGCCAGTGTCCCTTGAGGCTCTCCCCTGGGTTCTCTTCCCAGCGTTCTCACGCTCTCCGTTCCTTCTGGAGAGACCCTCCGCTGTCACTGTCTGTGGACTGAGTCCTAAATCTCCGTCCCTAACCCAGATGTCTCCTGAACTTCAGAAGTGTTTACAGAAGTGTCGGTTTGGATAGCCCATAGCCCCCCAAACTCCCCTTGTCGAAAACTGATCTCTGTCCTTCTCCGTCAGGTCTGCTCCTCTCCCTGATCTTGGTTTCCCAGTAAATGGCGTCAGTCTCTACTCAGTCACCTAAACCAGACACCTGGGCCTCACCTTCAGTTTCTCTCGGGTCTGGCCGTTTCTCTTCTCCCCCAGCATCCAGTCACGGGGGTTTGTTGATTTTTATGCATTGAAAATTCTGTTTTCCATTGTCACCGCCTACCTTTCATTCAGAACAGCATCGCCTCTCTCCTCCATCCCAGCTAAAACCTCTTCGTTGTTTCTGTACCACTGGCCTTGCACCTCTCCTGTCTGCTCTCCCCACACTCTGTCCAGGGAGGCCTTTCAAAATCACACTCTTGGGAGACATTCCTGACGTGATTGAGAGAAACCTTTGTGATTTGGTGCCTGGTCACTGCAATAGAGCTGAAATAAGTGGTTGAATGTTCTGCTTGGCCAAACATAATATAGAATTTATCTCCTAGCAAATAATGAAAGATCGATGGATGAATGTCGGTCATGAAGAAGAAGAGCTAAAGCCATATACTGAGCCTGAACCAGACTTCAACGACACAAAAAGAATAGGTAAGTATTTAAATCTTGTAAGAGGCGCTATCCCTGGGCTGTAAGTAAGGGTCCTTTAGTGTTTAAGAATATAAATGGAAAGCAATTTTTATGTGACACATGCTTGCAGTGTCATTTTTTCTTGCCCCAAGTTTACACTAAACATTGAAAATTTCAAGTTCCTTAGTTTATTCTTGTGGGTATTATAATCTAATTCAATTGTTGGCAACAGTGGTATAAAAATTAAAGTAATGTAAACAAACCTCATGCTTTCATCAGTTTCTAGCAGGAAGAATGACCGAGGTAAGTATCGGCCGTGATCAGACCAATACGTATCAGCACAGCGGAGTATGCTTGTCAGTCAAACACGTCGAGGCCCGGAGTGAATAGGGCCTCTTCCTGTCTGTTTTCTGCGTCTCAGCAGGGTCCGCTGTCTCACGCCCAGCCCCATTCTGCATCCACAGCCCTTAGAGACTCAAAATGGAGTCATCTCAACCATGCTGAGAGCAGAGGGAGGAGCATTGTAGGGTGTTAGGCATCTGATCAGAGCAGCTGTGGAATTCAAGCCTTCCAGAGAGGACTCCACCTGCCTCCAGATCAGAAAGCAGGAATTGTGAAGAGATGAGAGAAGCCACTTCACGCGAGGCCGATGGTGTGGAGAAAGAGAGGGAGAGAGAGGAGTTTGTGTGTGTTGCACACAGATAGACAGATACTGAGTGTCTGGGTGGACCCAGGAATCCAGCTCAGGACTGTGTGAGGCAATGAGAAACGGAATGGGCCCCACCACGTATAACCCATGCTGTTGATAATTTCTGCATGAAAACTGTGACCACAGAGTATCCGAATATATGGTGTCTGTTAATAATCCAGCAGTGTTTATAATTGATATTGCACTTTAAAATTTCAGAACTTAGTTTTCATATCTAATGTTGGCCAGCTTGGCCAATTTTTGTTAATTCGTTTACTAAAATAAACCCATATTCAGAGAATTTGCTTTTTTTTTTAATTTCTAGATGTCATGGTGACCATGGGTTTTGCACGAGATGAGATCAATGACGCCTTAATAAATCAGAAATATGACGAAGTGATGGCTACTTACATTCTTCTAGGTAGAAAACCACCTGAAGTAAGTTTCTCACCTTTGTAGCTTAACATAAATCATTTCTTGAGCTAGCGATGGCTAAGCATAAGATAGAACATTAGCAAATATATCCTAGGTGTAATCAGAAATAACATAAAAACCCCAACATTGGTATGTATTAGAATTCAAAACTCAGGATGCTAAGTTATAAACTGATTTCATTTCTGAGTACCAAGAGATTCTTTTACACAGAAGCAGACCTGGTGCCTGAGCTCTAAGAGGTACCTTTTACAGTCTAGTCTTGGAGAATGGTGCCCCACCCCCCACCAGAGGTGTGCATCCAAATGCAACAGCCCTGCCAAAGGCAATATGGTTGCTCTGGGTGTGCAGAAAAGACGTGCCCAAAACAAGAGGAAGTGACAGCATTTAAAACAAACTGTACATCTTAAAGGATTGGTATAGGTGGGGACCCAGGAAAAAGCTGGTGATGTTTCTTTTACCTTATAGAGCATTGAGTGGCTTTGAGGCATTCAGCTGGGAATTCTCAAGGCCAGGACAGGTCTATCGTGAGACAGATTTAGGAAATCACCGTCTGCAAGTGGTGATTGAACCATCAGAGTACATGATCCTTTGGGACCGACATAGAACAGTACCAGTCGAGAGTCAAGAACAGAGCTCAGAGCTCCGACGGTTTGTTGAAAATCTGACCTCTGTGGGAAGCATTTTATGGAATCGGCTGAAATTATTAATAATTAGATAGTGACCATTAGTGAAGCAGTGCATTCGGCTGCCATATATTGAACCTTCTCGGCATCAGAAACTATGCTCAATACTGGGAACAGAGAGGCGAGGCACTCTCCGCCCTCAGGAGCCCTCCGCCTGGCAGGCACGTCGGGCGCAGTGTGAATTAGGGGAAGGGGCTGGGGCTCCGGGAGCTTTAGGGCAGATGGGCAGCTGCCACAAGCCCTGTGAGAGGTAGAATTAACAGTACTCGGATCCCAGCTGGAAACGGGGGACCCTCCGATTTCTAGTTTCTACGGTGCATTTGGCAAGATGGGGAAAGAGTAGACTTCAGGGGGGAGGTGGCTGATTGGGAGGTCCCTGCTGGATGGAGCTGTCCAGTAGACAGCCAGGTGTGGAGAGCTAGGCCCGCAGGGAGCGACGTGAGTGGCATGAGTAGGTTTGGGAGTCATCCTCAGGGATGTGCCAGGAACTGCTCTAGAACCTCACAAGTACTGATTCATCTGATCCTCCCAACAACCCAATCAGGCAGGCACCTGTTACCATAGTGGAGAAGAGGAGTCTGGCTGGACAGGTGGTGTCCGAGGGGCGAAGTAGGGAGAATTTTAAGGAATGGGAAATAGTACGAATAGTTATTTCTGAAGTCTTTGAACTGTTTCTCCTTAGATTTTAGGTTCCACTCATGAAGTCTTTAATTTTCCTATTGATTGCAATATAAAGGAAGCACTGATTTGACAAATATATAAACCAGCCCGCCCGTGAATTAAAGTGAAGTTTGAGCTCTACCGAGTACAAACTAATGAGGCGGCTGTAAGCAGTCAGGGCCCGAGCTTTGGAGCCGGGTTCACTGGCTTGGGTCTCCGCCCCAGCCAGCTACTGGCTATGCAACTTGGGCAATTTACTCCCTTTCTCCGTGCCTCAGTTTCCTGTGTATAAAACGAGGATAATAATAGTACCTACTACCTTGTAGGGTCATTGAGGGTTAAATGAATTAAAACTCCTGAAGTCCTTAGAACAGCTCCTGTGTGCCCTACACAAGCTGTAATCTATTATAATTTTCATCATGGATATTGCCGTTTGTCATTGGCATCTTTACATATGAATTTAGGTGACCCGTTGGGGTGCGGTGATTCAGTAAAAAGTTTGCTGTCAATAAACACCTTTTACATTACAGGGAGTGTGTATTGATCTCCCATGTCCCTTGCTTAGTTCTAAGTAGATGCAACTTCTTGAAGAGCCCATAAACCAAACTTGGTTCCGTAAATGTGGTGGAGAAAATAAAACAGAAATACGTGTGCACACATGTGTGTGTGAAGTTAAAACCTCAGTTTTCCATCTATAAAGTGCAGATGAGTAAATCATAGCTTATTTGGTCATGATTAAACAAAGTAACTTGTGTAAAGAGCTTAGCCCAGTATTAACACAGCCATTCAATAATTGACAGCAGTTATTTGGTGTTTTTGACTAAACTAAGGATCCAGAGCCACTTGGACAAGATACCGGAGGATCCCACATGCTCGTGGAAACCTGTTATATCTGTTTCCTTCTCTTCCTGTTTGCCACCTTGCAGTTCTTTACCCAAAGTAACCCTTTTTAAGGAATCCGATGACTCCTTGTATAGCTCGGAATAGATTAGAAAGTCAAGGATGCAGATTGTTAGCATAAACATCATTGTGTTTTGAAACCCTGGTGGTCTTCTCTTCCTCTTACAGTTTGAAGGCGGTGAGTCCCTATCCAGCGGAAACTTGAGTCAGAGGTCACGGCCCAGCAGTGACTTAAACAACAGTGCTCTGCAGTCCCCCGCTCACCTGAAGGTCCAGCGGAGCATCTCGGCCAACCAGAAGCAGCGGCGCTTTAGTGACCATGGTGGGGGGCAAGTCACATAAGTGAACGCGCAGACCGATTCCACCCAAACTCGTGTTTTTTAGGCATTACACACTCACACCTTCGTGTGCCTGGTCACCACAGATTCTATTACTGAATGACAAAGAGAGTCCCTTTTTGAGGGACTGACCTTATTTTTGTCATAAAGCACTGTCTTCAGCTTACTTCAGAGTGTAAAATATGCAAATAAAGATATTTTTAGTAGAGTTTTTGTTCATAAGAAGACAATAAGTCAGTTGTTTTGTAGCTAATTAGGCTTCTTTTTTTTTCTTTCTTTTTTTTTTTTTTTTAATAGCTGGTCCATCCATTCCCCCTGCAGTATCCTACACAAAGAGGCCTCAGGCCAGCAGTGTGGAAAGTGACCAGAAGGACGAGTGGGACAAAGATGTGACTGCACGCAAACTGGGCAGTACGACGGTCGGCTCGAAGAGCGAAATGACTGCTAGCCCCCTGGTGGGCCCAGAGAGGAAGAAGTCCTCAGCTATTCCGAGTGTGAGTAACTGGCCTGGTCTCCTGTGATTTGTGGCAGTTATCTGTTCTCAGAGCTTTTGTCTAAAGTTTTTTCTTTTTTTTACATGTTGCAAAATTTTAAAGTGAATCGTGCATTTAAAGAGCATGCAAAAGGGATCAACCTTCTCATAAGTGCAGTTTAAGAACAAAAAGAAAGTATGATATGAATCCTTTAAACTGCACTGAACCTCACCCCAGAATGGTACATTAAACTTTCCTCTGTAATATTTACTTAATATTATATTGGTGCATTTAATTTTATGTTTAGAAGTTAGGTGTTCAATGAACGCAGACTCTGTTAATAATTACCTTATAAATGTAGCTCACATTTGTTCACTTAAAAAGGCAAACTCTAGAAATTATGTAATGGGGGTTAGAGCAGAGATTATGATGTTCTGTAAGGTAGCAGGAAAGAATAAAGAGACAGAAAATGTAAAAGAGCGCTCTGACTTACATGATATATCTATAAACTTCCTAGACCTCATGATTAAATGCATTTTAAACTAATGAGTGATTTTAAAGAATCGTGAAAGCCGGAATAGGGAAAAAACAGGGAGATTTTCATCGACGGGAGTAAGGCTTACACAGAAGAGCATTCGCCCCTTTTGGAAACCGTGGCTGTGCTCTGCTTTTCGGTGCCAGTCACGAGCCAAGGGCGAGGCAGGGTGCTGCGTGCGGTAAGGAGGGTCTCTCCCACGGAGAGGAGAATGTGCCCCTCTTTCCTTAGCCTTTCTTTTTTCTCTGAGCTTCTCATTCTTGGCCTGCCTCCCAGCTCAAACCTGAAATGAGGAAATACTCTCAGAGCCGCACTGCTCATCCCTCCCTTGGTGGCCGCACGCCTTTGACCACGCGCACCCATGCGCTTTATTCTCCTTAGCCTCGCCCCTGGCTGCCCCACCACCTTCTGTCATGGGGCTCTGGTTTCTGCTAATATTCACGCGGACTCGTCTCTTGCTCCTAGTCCCATAAAGCTGCCTGTACCACTCGCCCGCCCTGTCCTGTCCCCACCCCCGGCTTACAGAGGAGAGAGTAAGGCCCCAACTTGCTGGTTGCTTCCAGACAGCCGCTGGCTGCCGCTGTAGAAGAGTGAGCTGAAACCATCATGCCTTCCTGCGCTCGGCCTTTTACTCGGATAACCTCCTGCCGGGGGCGTGGGGGTGGCGGGGACGGGGGAGATGACAGAGCTCATTCGCGTAAGATTCTGGGCAATTAAAATTGACCATGTGTTTTTTTCCAGAGTGACTTGCAGCTTCGGTGTATTTCTTTGACTTTCTATAATTGCGGTTAGATTTTTAAAATGCCTTTTTCCCCCCCTTCCTAAAGAACAACGTGTATGCTGGCGGTAGCATGGCCAGGAGGAACACATACGTCTGTGAAAGGACCACAGACCGATACACGGCCCTGCAGAACGGGAAGGACAGCAGGTAAATGTCACGGTGCCGGGCCACTTTCCCGTGCGGTGGTCCACGTTAGTGCTCTCGCCAGAAGCCCTGTGCTGATGGGGCAGGAGGACAGGAAATAAAAGACAGGGTGATAGCCGCCACCCATTCTCACCAGAGGCTCATCCCTTCTGTGCCCGAGGGGAAGGGCGGGGGAACCCTTAGGGAAGACAGGAGGTGAATCTCTTAACCTGAGAATGTCCATATAAAATCTTGCCTAAAATCATTTACTATTTGCATGTAAGAGAGCGGATCATACCGTCCTAGTCGGGTCTCCATCGTCCAGATCCTACTCTCCCCATATATCCGCTGCCCCCTTCTCCCTCTGAAGAAATGTGGCCCTCCCAACTGACCGTTGAGATCAGTGCAATTCTCAAAGTGTTTTATTTTAAATAGCGATCAGCGGTGTTGTTTGCATTATTTTAAAAATCGAGCTCCTTTTCCCCATGAGTTACAGTACAGGGCTGTTCACAACATAGTACAAAAGAGCAGGGAGCTGATTCTAATAAAATTCTATGCTACGTTTCATCCCCAGTCACTTCAATAGGCTGGACAGGCCGTCCTTACATTTGTTTCCTCTCAGTTAATAGACACATGAAGTGTCTATTAATTATAAGTCATAGACAGGTATCTTCCTTGGATGTAAGATCCTTTAAACTAGAAAAATAGCAGGGGATTGATTTCCAAGTTCGTGCTTTTCCTGTTCTGAGCCCTAATTGCGAGTTCCTTTAATCTACAACAGTTAACCTATTGATTCATGAGAGTAGCAAAAGGTGTTTTTAATGATGCTTCCAGCGAGAGTGTGTTTGCTATAACTATGAATTACACACCGAACTGTGACTTTTGGAAAGTGAAAAACATCTCCAGTGACAATCATTTTGTCCATAAAAATCATTTCATACTGCCTCAGAACCACATCTGTAGAGAGGGCAGGTGTGGGTGGCTCCTTCCCGGGGAAGGTGGCAGTGAATGCGCCCTGCCCGTCTTTCACAAGAATATTTATTTGTCAGTCACCAATAATGCCCCTGACGTAAATTTCTTTTAAGTGTTTTAGTTATGAAAGATGTTTGTCCATTTACTGTGAAATATCTAGTTCTTAAATTTTAGTGAACTGCGGTTTTCCTTCTTCTCTACATTTCTGCTTTCTGCCCAAAGCCTCACGGAGATGTCGGCCAGTAGCATATCTTCTGCGGGCTCTGCTGTGGCCTCTGGCATCCCCTCTGCACGACCGCGCCACCAGAAGTCCATGTCCGCTTCTGGCCACCCTATCAAAGTCACACTGCCAACCATTAAAGATGGCTCGGAAGCCTACCGACCCGGGTAACGTGCTGGCTGCGTTTCATTTGGTTTGTTGGAATTTTTAACAACATGGCACCACGTGAGAAACCGCGTTGGGGGCCGGAACGTGAGCAGCGTGAAAAGACGCAGATGGGGAAAGATGTGAAAAACAGAATTGTAACATAAACTCACCATGTCCCCTCCTCTTCAAGAATACTGCGTATCATTTAGTTCATTTTCTAGAGGTGTTTTCTTGAAAGATTTTATTTTAAGCCCATTCTTAAAAGTAAAGCATTGCTACCTAAATAGTCATTTACGTAAATTGAGTATTTTATGATTTAAAAACCAAAAAATCCTGAGACCTCTGGGCAATGCCTCTGGCTCCTGCCGGCTACTCCTTCTTCATAAAACTGGCCTTATAGTTTCCCTGTCGGTGAAACCGATGATCTCAAAGCGCCCTTTCAGGTATAAAATTATGGGACTATTTTTCTAGTATTTGCCTGCATTAGGACTTCTGAAATCGGGGAACATCTTTGATAGTCAGGTGTGTTCCGTGTATTGGGGGCGTCGTGGGGCCTTGTGCTATTACTGAAGCCTGGCTTGTCAGTAGGAAATGATTCGACTCAAATAAAATTCATGCTCCACCTCGCTGAATGGATTAGGTTAAGATAATAATTGAAAAAAGAAAAAGGAAGAAATGTATGCCTTCCCCCCTGGCTTGGCATTTCTGATGCTGAGGAGTATTTATCTTTGTTTACCTGTGTCAGTAATATCTTAATCTTCAGCAGCGAAATGATAAAAGGCGTCTAGTTTCAAACTGGCGTTGTACCCCTCTGCATGCGGTGCCACAGTAACGTGCCCCATCTACCGCAGCACCACCTGCCTCAGGAACACACAGGGTGGGCCAAATAAAAGCGGCTGTAGCCGACCACATGGCGTCATCGAAATACAGGCGGTACGTTATAGAACTGTACACTTGAAACATGTGACGTTACTAACTAACGTCGCTCCGATCAATTTAATTTAAAAAAAGAAATCTTAATAAAAATTCTTTGTGCCCTAAACAAACAAACAAAAAAACTGGCCAATGCCAATTTTGTCTAGTAGAGGAATCAGTCATTATTCTGAATGGTGTATGGTGACCTGTCCCACAGGACCACCCAGAGAGTGCCTGCTGCTTCCCCATCTGCCCACAGTATTAGCGCCACCACCCCAGACCGGACCCGGTTCCCCCGGGGCAGCTCGAGCCGAAGCACCTTCCACGGGGAGCAGCTCCGGGAGCGGCGCAGCGCCGCGTACGCAGGGCCGCCCGCCTCGCCGTCCCACGAGACGGGGGCCTTTGCCCACGCCCGGCGCGGCACATCCACTGGCATCATAAGCAAGATTACCTCCAGGTTCGTCCGCAGGTCAGTACCACGGTGCCTCCCCGTGGCCTCGGGGGCTATACAGGAAATGAATGTGTTCGGTTATTTCATCTTTTGTAGCGATTTCCCAAAATGGTTTCATGACATTTTGTTAGAACTGTTCTCTTACAGGCGTTTGAAGAAAACAATCAAGTCTTTTCCCTTTAGAGAGAGAAGGAATATGGACAAAATGAGAATTTAAAATTTTTCTGGAGTGCGAAGGGCAAACCTTTCCATCAAAAGTGTGTTTTAACAAAAGGGCTATCCTCCACTTAAAAGCCTTGATTTAGAAAAAGGAAATAGTTGACATTTATCCTTTAAATATTTCTGATCTCCCCAGTACTTTGAAATTGCTCACTAATAACAGTGCCCCTTTTCTTTCTTCCTTGTAAAAGTCAATATACTACAGCCACATAGATTGCTCACAGAATTTAACATCATAAAATCTGAACCTCAGAACACAGTGAGCCCAAAATGAATAGCAAACTTCCAATCTAGTAAAATGGTAAGATTGTACTCTTTTCCAAAAAGTAAGCGTATGTGTGCAATGCACATTGGTTACACACGAGGTGCTGTGAACGCAGCGTAGGTGATGAAAATGTGCCCTGTTATCAGGCGCTACTGAAAACCTGCCGAAGCCCTGTGCGTGCAAAGCGCCAGGTGGGTGCCCCGCAGGACCCGGCGGCGAGGAAGGCAGCATTCGTGCCCCCAGATTCATAGAGTCCTGGGAAACAGGGCCCGCAAACAACCAGCCAGGGCCTGGAGTAGAATGTGCCTGAAAATGCACGTGTGACCACCGGGCCGGGGTGCCAGAGAAAGGCACGCTGTTCCTGCCGGGGGAGAAAGCGAAGGCTCCCGACTGTGTTGTAAGAAATCGTGGGTATGAAATCGCTACACTCGCTTTCAAAAATATTAACTAAACGCTCAACCCTCAGTGTCATTAGTGTCCACAGGACTTCAGTGGACGGGCGCACAAAAAGAAGGGGCAGCTTTAGTCTCCTGCCCTTTCGTGCAGCTCCATGGACTCAGCTTACGGATCAGTGGGCCCAGGATCACACAGCCAAGTTTAAAAATTTAAACCCCCAAATGCAACATCTGTATCTAACCGGATCAGTCAATGGTTTTGGACCGTTTGGGCAATCACCATGCAGCAGGACAACCTGATAGAGAAAGAGCTAGAAGCTCACCAACAGGGCTGGCATGACAGACAGGAGTGCAGGCTGACCGTCTGCAGGGCACCAGTGAGATTATTGGTAGTTTCTGCCATTGGAATTTGGCTATTAAAAGGCATTTTTAAAAGCCAGCACTTCCTCATGATTAAGGCAGGATTAATTGTGACACGAAGATAAAATAGATTTTGAGTTTAATGGTTGATTACTAATAAGTACATTGAGCATTGTGCAAAATATTTCTCTTTCACTTTGCAATAAAAATATGGATTCTAGACAGAACACGGGAACAGTGGGCACAAAGTCGGAACAACGGCAGAGCACGAAATTGCTCAGAGTCTGCTGGGAGGTTAGGATAAAGGATCGCCGTGTAGTCACGGCCCAGATGGGTGAAGACCTACTGTGCACTCGGCCCTCTAGGTGCTGTTGATCAGCAGTGAGAGAGACCCATGAGGCTCCCTCCTTCCTGTGAGCAACTTGCTGTCTTACAACGTTCCACATGGTGGAAACATTTTTCTCGCTTGGCTTCTAGTTTCCCTCCTGCCTCTCAAACAAACTGTCCCTTTCCCGGCCCCTTTGTGGGTTGTTTGCCAAGTCCCCCTGCCTTACCTCTTGACCTCTGCTGCCAGGGCTCAGTCTTTGGACACCTTGTCTTCTCTGGTCACCCTCACTCTCTTGGTGATCCCACTCAGGCTCACGGCGCTGAATTCTGTCTCCCAAGAACAATCCCCAAGTGTGTGTCTTTAGCCCAGAAACCTCTGAACTACAGGCCTGTATACTCAGTTGGCTTCTTAGCCTCTCCGCTTGGATCTGTAATGGACTCTCCAACAGAACTTGTCCAAAAATCCACCTGTCT